>JAKCPI010023366.1:0-89942 GCA_023213315.1 Euborellia annulipes | reverse complement strand
AACAAAAAAATTCGAATATTATTAATTCACTCGTCGCTCTTCATTTTTTCAAAAAATATAAAATAATTGTTTATATTTCATTTCATAATTTTAAATATATTAACGATTCTTGAAATGATTGCAAAAATTATAAATACTTAAATATTTTAATTAAATACATATAATGTAAATATTATTATATTCCAAAGGCAGCCAGACGGAGTTTATCTCTTTCTAGTATTTAGTTGACTTAACTAACCACTTGTACGGACTCATTAGATTAAATAAATAATGAGCAAATAGGTGAGTTATTAAAAGATGCAACCTTCAAATATATATGCCATTGGGACATAAGTTTATAATTGAAAAAAGTAAAGAGTTTTGCACTTAAGGGATATTTTTTAAAAACTTTTACAGTATGAAAATATTCATGCAGTTCGTGATTGAATGCTAGAAAATGGATTTTTCTATTAAATGCTCCAGAGCTCAAATAAGAGTATGTTAATAAAAAAATTAAATTTATTGTTTGAAATTTTTGCATAGAGCTTCGGTCAAGTTACTCTTTAGTATAACTTGTCTTCTCACACGCTCGCAATTCTGGCATTCAACAATTGAGTTCCTAAAGAAACCCCCACACTTACAAAAATGTCGTTCAAAAGTTTGTACAAAATATTGAGCTAGATTTTTGTGCAAAATTTTGAGCCTATGTCCAGGGCTGACTCGGAGGCTGCAAATATTAGTTGGTCTCTCTTTTTTCTTATTCATCCTACAATATTCTTTTTGAGGCGAAAAATTGAAACATATTGAGTTATTATTATTGTGTTTACTATCATTCTTATATGTAAACATAGATAATATAATAATAATGATACAAAAAGCACATTGTAAAGAAATATTCGTATCTATATATATAAAAATGAAATGGGAAAAATGTATGTATGTATGTAAATATGTATGTATATGTTCTATAGAAATCCACAATTTTCAATGAATCCATTTGAAATTAAGTACACATATAGTACATGGCTCTGGGAGTAACGTAGTAATAATTTGAATCTCTTAAATGTTTTGGAAAATTAATTATAATCAAATTTCTTCAATATGGGAACACAAAATCAACAAGTTGGCTAGAAATTAGAGAGCGTCCTTTATGCTGTGTGAACCAGCTTCCTACCTGACTATGGGCTGGGGGTGGGGGCTACGCAGCAGTTGAAAAACGAAGAGAGGACTCAGGTGACTGACCCTTTAAACAGTCATAAACAGACCCTTTTGTGCTGTTCCCAATCGGTACCCTCGCCTCGCTTGAATATAAGATCCTTCCTTAACATCTTAACACTTGCATATATAATATCCCAAATTGGGAATAAACTTGCTCGCCGAAGGCGAGCAAGGGAGTCCAGGGGGCGCAGCCCCCTGGCTAGGCCAAAGCCCGCCGAAGGCGGGCACGCGACTAGTTGAATATAAAAATGAAATTATAGAAGATTCTGGGACACCAGTAGAGACGGTGCCACTGCGGCTCTTCGAGTTTTAATTAATAAAAATCTGGTGTGACTGGCGCACAGCACACAACTTTCTCTTACCTTCGGTAATCGAAAGTTGTGTACTGTGCTTGTCACACCAGATTTTTTGTGTCGACATGTATTTAGTTTCCGACAGTAGGGTACAATTGAATTCAAGATGTAAAATTTATAAGTATGGGAAAATATTTATATTTTGATACCATGGCAACCATTTCTCCTATCTTTTCTACGGAGTACAAGAGTAAAGTGGTCTTCAGAAGATTTCAATCACAAAATGAGAATATACATTTTATAGAGAATCTAAAAAATAATTGATTTTTGAATTTAAAAAAAAATCGTTGGAGCAAATTTTGAGAAAATCGAAAAAAACTGAAAAAGTACATCAGTAAAGTACTAGTACTCTTTGGCCGATTTTGATTAAAAGCTTATTTTTCCGGTCCCGGGGGGTGTTTAACTTAAATATAAAATTTCAACCTCATAGCTCAATTCCTTCATGCTTAAAATTGAACACACACCCACCCACCCACCCACCCACACACCCACCCACCCACCCACCCACCCACAGACAGACCATGTCGCGAAAACCACTTTTTTGGATTCAGGGGACCTCAAAACGTGAAGATCCATCAAAATCTCGACATCGAATTTTTGACATGAAACCAATACTTTCTCTCTATATATATATTACATATATACATAGGTAAGAGAAAGTAAAAATGAAATATCAAATAATGTATTTTTTTAATACATTCGTTTACTACTTTGGCCTGTATAAAATAAATATTTAAATATTTTGTAAAAGTGTGATAAACCTCGCGGGCCGGAAAAATGCCTAAGGCGGATCACATGCAGTCCGCGGATTGGCCACCCGTATATTATCTGCGTTTAAAATTTTCTTTCTATTATATATATTTAATAAAATATATATATATATATATATATATTTTTTGGAATTTCGGGGAGGAGAGGGGGGTTGGGCCCACTTATTCTACCCTTCCCCTTCCTGGCTACGCCCTGTTGGCTACATACCTCGATACAGTGGAGTCCGAAAGAGTGTTTGTCTCCTTTCTCTGGTTTATTTTATTTCATAGGGGGTTACAATGATTCTTCCATTGTGCTCGTGATGATTATTCTTGACAGATTGAAAGAATTTTGCACAAATTTTGTCAGCCCCCTCACACTGGCTTTCATACTTCAAAATTTTGAATATATCGGCAAAAATTTTTTTTTTTTAAACATTTACACTTTTTTCTCATTCACACAGTCTTTTCGGCAACTCAGGCCATTTAAGACTTTAGACGATAACCGTTGTAATTAATATATATATTGTGGGTTCAGGCATTTCTATTTAAGCCCGCGAAAAATTTCAACTCTTTTTTGAAAATTTTTGGAATGGTCCACAAAATTTTGAATACTCGCCTTTTGTACGAAAATTCGTATTCGCTCAAATTTTTGAAGAGGTCGTTTTTGTGCAAAATTTTTTCAAGTCTGAGGGCTCCTTAACAACATTTATTTTACACTATTAATTTTTTTATTCAAGGATTCGCATCACGTCCCAGGCGAGAAATTTATTTCAATTGAATTTGATTCCTAATATATAAACTAGATAAACTAATTAATAAGGTCTAAATGACCTCAGGAAAAGAAAAAAGTTAAGACTTATAAAATGCTTCAGGTTTAAATCAGACAAATTTTAATTATTATATTAATATTAAGTAATTCGCTTCCCTTACTGAAAAAATTCAATTTATTTAACTAATAGGGTGTTGAATAAACCCCTAGAGAAACAAAAAAATTCTTTCATTTGTAATACTCTTTAATATTTTATCCTCGCCTTTGAAAGGATCTCGCAATGATGGTGTGCAGAAATGGATATCTAACTTGCAGGCGTTACAAGATTTATTAAAAAAAAAACAAGCCTCCTTCTATGTGATATGAAAAATGATTATAAAATACACAAAAATAAGTTTAAAAAAAAACGAAATCGATATTGAAAACTTTTCCCATTGCCAATTTATTTTTTTTATTACATTCAAGTTGGTTTAAATTTAAGATTGAGCCATAATAAAATGCCAAGAACAAAGGAATTTATAAACTGGTAAAATTCTCCATGCTCTTCTTTAACCCCTGAAATGTGGCCTAGGGCCCCTGGCTAAGGCAAAAATAAATAAAAAACCCCTTAATTTTAAAATAGGTAATGAATTAAAAGAAGATGAACATTTTGAGAAACGTTCATTTGAGGAAAATTAAAGTCTCTTATAAAGATAATAAAAATAAAAATCCAATAGAGAAATCTTATTATAAAATTTTTTTACTTCAAATTTTTAATTTCTTAGAAATAATTTAATCCCCTTGGGAATGGATTTTAGGCAGTTGGTCTTTTTATTTAATTTGATTGTGAATATATTTAAGTGCTAGTGAGAGAAATACTTCGAAATAAGTTAAAATAATGGACCGGTTTGTTCCCTTTAGGAAATTTCAAACGATTGATCTTAATGAAAGTGATAGTTATTGCATTGATGAGCGCAAGAAGGACATTTTAGATCAGGTATTTAAAATTTACTTTGTTATTATGTTTTGAAGCAGGATATAAATTTAATAAACGGTAGAGCTACATTATGTGTTTTTGTTAGATGTTTATAAATATTTTCTTATATTTAAACGTAAAATATATACAAATTATATTATTAGATTTGCGTCATTTAAAAAGGTAGATAAAGGTCAATTATTATAATTTATCTAACTAATTTACCTAACTTTTCAACTCTGAGTCATATTTAAAATAAAAAAAAAATAAAAATTTCAATAAATTGAGTAAAGAGAACAAACAGTATTTATTTATTTATCTATTTGTTTTTGAAGACGTACGCCTCGCTAAAAGAGCGCCTTGTAAGAAAATTTTTTAATAATAAATGTATGCTGTTTTTACTTTCTCTTACCTATATACGTAGATAGATAGATATTTACTTGCAACGAGCTAGAGTTCCACTGGTCCTTATTAATTTTTTCTACATGATTTGTTTGACATTGTTTTTACAATTTTGTTTATAAAAATTTATAAAATTATAATTAGGTATAATGTGTGTAAAAAGACAATAAAAAGAGTATTTGAATAAATAATAATTAGCAATTTATAGGTATAACAATGAATAAAATAATGTAAGATTAAAACACTTGAATTGAGACGTGACGAGTCACCTATCGTTCGCTGTATGTTGATACCGTTCAGCTCTACCCTAGTCCTTGTAAAAGATTTGTCTACTAGAGGGCCCACACGTTTTTACTGCCAAATCAAGGACTAAGTTCAGAAGTTGTCGTCGGTGGTAAGTTAGGTCCTCACGAAACGATATGCGCGAACTCTTCATCCTAGATTTTTAAAATGAAATATTTTGAATTGAATTTTTATACTCCTTATTTTATTTTTAAAAATCTAGGGTTTTTACATTTTTTTTTTTTTTTTTTTTAGAAAATTGAGAAAGCTACGCACTTAGCATATCGCAACATATTGAAGGAATTAATGGGAATAAAACGAGGCGAAAAGTTTTTTAATTATCAAAACAACACACAAGAAGCCAGATCTCAAAAATATAAAAACTTTTGTCTGAATAATGTCAATCAGATTTTAAGAAATCGAGATTCACAACGAAATGCAATCATCAATGCCAATGACTGGCCCGTGTCCCCGAGAACGAAACCATTACTCAACATCACCAATCCTTTGCTAGTGCTTGATTTACCAGGATTCATTGCAGGACCATGTGAGTCATCCTCTCTATTGAGCTAATAATAATATAATAATTTTTTCAGTGGCTTGGTGCAATTGATAATTAATTCGGGGAACGGAAGATTTATTGAAATTCTTAGTACCAAGGTATTATAGGTAAGTTTATTTAAATACTGCTTTTTATTATTATAAACTTACCTTGTTACTGAAAATTGCAATAAATCTCGTTCGTCCAATAATAATAATAATTATCTTGAATGGCGAAGCTTGTTGATTGGCAAGAGAAAAAATTACAAAATTGTAATTTCAATTCTTCCATTTTTCCTATCTTTTCTATGACGTACAAGAGTAAAGTGGTCTTCAGAAGATTTCAATGGAAAAATGAGAATATACATTTTAAAGAGAATCAAAAACGTAATTGATTTTCTTTTTCAGATATGCTTCCTGTAGCCTGGAGTAAAAAAGGAATAATAGCTGCAGCCCTTCAAGGTACGATATTCCTCTGGGATTCCGAGCGTCGAGATATTCTAGCTAATGAAATTAGATCCTACTCTAATTTGGAGACGAGAGCTTTAAAATGGAGTCCTAGCGGTGATAATTTAGCGATCGTGCCCAAATATTCTCCAAAATTTTTTGTAAGCCTCTTTTACTTTTGTATGAGTTTAAACCGAGTTTACATATGTATGTGAATTTTTTTTTTTTAGATTTACCTAAGTACAAAAGTTTCCAAGCCTGAATATATAATAATATGTAAATGTGAAAAGTGTCACATTTTTAGCATTGAGTGGCATCCATCGAACACAAAAATAGCAAGGTAATTAAATTAAAATTTTTATTAAGATGGCACGTTACGAATGTATTTATTTGTTTCAGTGGATGTTCCAGGGGTATTTTATCGATATTCAATATAAGAGTTAAGAGCAGCATTAAGAATCCCTTATTCAAGTGGTCCACGAAAGCCCACGAGAAGCCGATTTATATGATCAGGACTAATCCTAGTGGATCTTATCTTGTAACGACGAGCACTGATCTAAAGGCCATCGTATGGCAATGGGATCTGTCTAAAATATTCACAATCAAATTATTTCATGAAATTTACGTAAGTATATATTTAATAAACGTCAGCTAAAAATTAATTTCATTTTTTTCCTTACTATAAAAATTATTTGATTAAACAATTATTGAAGATTTTCAAATAAAAATAAATCTTATATCATGAAAATCTTTTTAAATTAAATTTTAATAGAATTTGAAATTCACAACCCTGAAAGTCCAACACGTTTAAATTTTGTTCTTGACATTTTTTTATATTGTTTTTGCAGTGCTCGTGTTGGCACCCCTCAAGCCAAACCCTTCTAGCCATTGGCGGTGGGGAGAGTCTGGGTGTCCATTTAAGTATATGGAATGTTAGGGATGGTCGTAAAAACGCAGAATATCTCTCTTCATATAATATTACCCTTTGGTCGCTTGAGTGGAATCGATTAACATGTGAACTGGTTGTTGGAATTTGGAAAAGAAGTAAGTTTTTTTTTATTTTATTTTTATATAATTTTTTATATTTTTGAAACATACTAATTTCTTTTAAGTCAATCTTCAACGATTTTATAAATGAAATCAATAAGTTACCGGTAGTTAATAAGTTAATAAGATTTCAAATCTTATCGTCTGGTCCCCTGAGTCCGAAAGTGGTTTTCTGTCTGTGTGTCTGTGAACAAAATATCTCAAGAACGAAAAGAGCTAGGAAATTTTATATTTAAGTTAAACACCCCCCTGGCACGGGACACAAAGCTTTTGAACAAAATCGGCCAAAGCGTACTAGTACTTTACGGATGTACTTTTCAGATTTTTCGATTTTCTCAAAATTCGTTCAAACGATTTTGATTAAAATTCAAAAATCAATTATTTTTTAGATGCTCTTTAAAATGTATATTCTCATTTTGCCATTGAAATCTTCTCAAGACCACTTTACTCTTGAACTTCATAAGTAGAGAGCGGAAAAAAAAGTCTTTCGACTTTTGTCAATTTTGAGACTTTTCCAGATTTTCTTAGATATCTACACTGATCTCACTAAAAGAAACGTTTTTTGAGATTTTCAAAAACGACTTTTGCGACTTTTTTGGCTCTTTTTTGCCTCTAAGAGAATTTTTTCGAAGAAAGTGACTTTTGATGTTTTACATCTTTAATTCTAATATATCGGCGGAAACTACATATATGTTGACAAAAAAAATCTGGTGTGGCAAGCACAAAACACTTTCAATTATCGAAGGTAGGAGAAAGTTGTATCCTGTGAGTTTAAAAAAAAATCGGTGACCCACCACTTGTTAGAGAAAGAGATAAACAAAATTTTAAAAATTCTTGTCTAACAAATATTAAATTTTTTAGGTGACCAATATACGAACAGTGAAGGGATTGTTCTAATCCTCTCTTCAATCGACATCGTCGTAGATAGGGTCAATACGTCCGCTTGCTACTTAATGTGGTCCCCAGACAATTCTTGTTTAGGTAACAAATAAATTCTTATTCTTATTTCTTTCTTTAAAATATAATTTTATTTTTTTAGGAATGGCTGGTTCAGATGAGTTATTGCGAATATGGCAATTCGTTGACCCGAAAAAGAAAAGAAAATTAAATGAGAAATCTAAAACAGATGCAAGAATTCATAAAAATTCTCTCCTCCTATTCCAAAGATTATAAATAGTCCTCATAATTTAAGTGACGGGAACCTGCAAAAGTTCTTATTAATTTATTAATGAATATTTATTTATTATTTATTTAAAAGTAACAGTAATATTATTTTAACTATGAATACATTTTTATTTTCAAATAAAATATTTTTATTATTAAATGATTTCCATGAGCGTAAATAGGGGGGTGCCGGGGCCTCTCCCCAGAAGGCTCGTGCCCCCCCCCCCCATAAAGCTCGCTGTCTCAAGAAAATTGAGAAAATATGGGGCTTTCCAGGCCCTTCGGAAGATAGCTGGTCCCATGGCCTCCCCCCCAGCCAAATTCTGTAGTTACGCCCATGATGATTGCACTTAGCAATGATCCCGACAACATGGGTCAAAGAGCTCTCCACCTCGGAGGGGGCAACCGCCCCCTGCGAGAAAAAATTGAAAAAGTTTCAAAAACTAGTCATCTAAAGAAATTATGATTTTTTGTCTAAAATATATTTTTACATTTAACTAACATCTAACAATTTTAAGCCTAAAATCACCTTAACTTATTTAAAAAAAGTTTCATCCCCCAGAGAAATCTTGAATCTTTCAACCAACGCCTCCACCTACTTAGCATCCCGTCCCATGCGACAAAAATTTATTTAAATTAAATTCCCTACAAATGAATTTAAATAATAGGGAAGAGGTCTCTAAATAGCCATAGATACCTAAAAAGACCTTAAATTAAAAAAAACTTCACTCCCACCGACAAAATCAAATTAATCCTTCCATGCGAGGAACCAGCCTTTAAAACATCCTCCTGGTTGCCATTGATACATTATAATCAGCGGCGTAACTAGCCCTGGAGGGGGGGGGGGCAAAGCTCAACTAGGGCTCCGTTTTTTTTCTAAACTAGCTAAACCTTGACCGGACCGAACCCGGCAAAGTCGGGGTCCCTACAAATTGTTTTAAATCATATACGGCGCTCTATTCATTTTATTAAATATAAAATACATTATAAATACATTATTTTCCTTGCATGATAGGAATAACTCAAAAATGCCGCTCCTCCCACCCAGCGCGCATAAAAATAAAATTTTATATTATTCTAAATAAAATTTTAAAATAATTATATTATTTTATTTGAAATGAAAATAATATTATTATTTATTACGAAGGGTATTCTTAAATGCATTATTTAAATTATAAAATTGACTTGGCCACGTCTTCGCATTGAATGCCCCATCTCTTTAATTCATCTATGATACTTGTGAAAAATAACTTGAATTACAATTTAAGAGATTTTTGAGAAATGGCTATTTTTTAAAAACAATTTTAAAAAATTAATGATATTTAATTTTTATGCTTGTTTTAATTATATTTTTTTCCTTTATGGGTTACAGTGAGTTTCGAAGAGTCCCGACTATCATAAGCCTCTTTATTTTACAACGAATGCATCATCTCTTTATTTCATCTTTGACCTTCATGACAACCCGGTTATATTACTGATTGACTCCATCAATTAATTCATCTTTAATTATATTTCATTTACTTTTAAAGGTAAGTAATGCATTTAAATATTTATTTAATTTGTTTATGTTCGATATTTTAACTAATTAAAGTAATCAAAACATTCTCAGCTCGTGATTCAATCCTTTGTTTGACAGATGATATTTTCACAATTTTTTTTTTTTTTAATTTTATCATTTGTAATGTAATTTAAATCTTATCAATTATTTCAAATGTTTAATATTTATTAAATAATTGAAGTAATTGCCCAAGATATGATTTTTTTACTGTGCCTAATTAATTTCTATTTCAATCAGTTCATATTTATTTTGATAATTCAAATTGATTTTCTTTTTTTACATATAATTTCCAAATATTTAAAATCTTTTTAAATACATTTTTTATATGTTATTAATATTATAAGTTAAATGCCTTAAAAAATCATTCATTTTCTACTCGGTAAGGAAGTTTTTTGGTTTAAAGAAAAAATAGAAATTTCCTTTTACAAGCTTTATTTTCCTATTAAAACTTTAGATTTCCTTTAAAATATAATATTCAAATTAATCTTATAATGAATTTTAATTTACTTGTTCTTTATTTAATACATTTTAAAATGACATAATGACAAAATTCAAGAAAAAAACAATTTATTATTACATTTACCTCTTCATGCACTTCTCACAACTTAATAATTTTATTTATCTTCTCTTATTATTTTCAGAATTTCTTTATGATTGGGAATTTGTTGTTTAACGAGCAAAACTCCAACTTCACCTACAAGTGACATTTGGTGGTGAGTTTATTATATATATATATATATATAATATATATATTTGTTTTTAATGGAATAATAATTATCTTAGTTAAAATATATATATATATATATATATATAGTATATTTATTTATTTTAACTAAGATAATTATTACTTCATCGATCAAAACATTTAATCAGATTATTAATTTTACTTAATTATTCAAGTTTAGAATATTATTGATACATTTTGAATCGTTCAAAAATTTTACCTGCCACCGGTAGTCTTATATCATTCATATCATCTCTATTTTTTAATGAATCTCTTTTTCTTTTAAACAAAATTGAAACAGCCCAAGCATAGAATTCAAAAATTAAACTTAGGAAGTAAAGAAAAATGGAATACCCAGTTGATTGGTTGTTTGAAAGAAAAACCTTTTCTTTTTTTCATGATCTCATTTACTCTGAAAACTGATGCGAATTAAATAGTTTATGTTCGTTTAGTAATATAACTCTAATTATGACAATAAAAAAAATTTTTTTTTGTGTAACATAATCATATTGTCATAAAATTTTTAAGGTATTTTTATTTGTTTTATTTATGTAAATTTAAATCAACAATAAAGTAATTGAACAAGAAAGAAAAAGTTTTAGACATTTGAAGAGAATCCTCACAACTATACAACATTCTCTCTTGTTTTTACAATATTTACCTTTTACTAAATTTACTTATATAATTTTATATATATATATATATATACATAAATATATAATTATACAAGTTTATATTTAAGATCCTAATTGTAAAAACAAGAGTGAATGTTGTTTGGTTTTGAAGGTTCTCATCAAAATGTATATATAAAAATTTTTTTCTCTCTTGTTTAATTTTATTCATGATTTATATAAGTTAATATAATATAAATAAAACAACAAAAGTTTTTTTCTTTCAATCAATCCACCAACAACAGGATATTCAATTCTTCGTAATTTCTTTTATACCTCTACTTGCGACTTGATATTAATTTTATTTAACTGATAGATTTTAAATGAAAATACAGATAGTTTAGTAATCATTAAAATAGAAATGATTTTCAACAAAAAGTAAAATATTAATATATACTTCATAACAGAAAGGTTTCCATGTCATTTAGTCATGTTGAAAAGGTTATTTTGTTTTCAGAAATTTATTTGTGGCCCTAAAGGATATAAAAATAATTGACTTAAAAAAAAAAAACCTTTTCAATATCTTGATTAAATAACATCGGAACCTGTGTGTTAAGCAGTACAATTTTATCTGGTCTCATATTTAAATAGAGAACTAAAATATTTTAACTATATATATATATATATGGGTGATTCTACGCTATTTGAATTTTATTGGTCAGTGGAAAAAATATATGTTAAAATAATTATATTATTGATACTGTATTCTTAAATAATAAAGAATATCGTGTTTTATTGGGGCTATTTAGTCAATTCACGATAACTGTTTCATTTTAGGAATTAATAGTTGAAAATAGTCATAAATGTCAGTATTCTGGGTGTCCCATTTCTAGTTTTTTTACTAGTTTTGTTCGACGCTCATTTATTTATTAACTTGACATAATATTTTTTACCATAATTATAAACATAAGTAAACCCCAAAACATAATTAATGAAAATACATTTTAAAAGTATTTGTTATTATAAAAAAAAATACTTGTTTTCACGTGACCTAAAAATGATGTCATCTATTCTGGAAAAATTAAAAGATAAAAATTTATCATAAAAACTGCCAAAGGATAACAATGGCCATGAATAACAGGCATAGTACAGTCTGAAGTAAGAAGCAAGCTAACGGCGTTGAGCATAATTCAAATAATATAGCTTTAGTTATTGTTGGATTGTCATAAAGTGTGTTTGGGCCAGTCGATGCAGTATTTATTCTGGTAAATAAATCTCTTTATATTTTATCGTTACGTAACTCTACATATGTACAATGCAATGTTTATTGTATGTAAATGTCATGAATTACATCGAAACTTTGGCAAGAAAGACGCGTATTGTTTTTTTTAACGTAATGTGTGGTTTTGTCATTAGTTTGGCTGTCATTATTCAGGCACATTCAAGGGTTCGCATCCCGTCTAATGCGACAAAAATTTATTTCAATTGGATTTAGCTATCAATCCAATTGAAATAAATAGATACGGGGTCTAAATGGCCTTCGATGCCAAAAAATGGAATAAAAAAAAAACTCTGTCAGGGAAAATACCCGCCCACGGGTAGGGACGAAATTTTGTTTCCTTAATATCTTATAGATATAATATGTATGTTTTTTAATATTAATTCAGCTTTCATTATAAATAGTTAATTGTCTGTCACTTTCCTAGCCTAATTTTCACAATTCTGCCAATAGTGTCTTTCTTCAGGTAACATATTTCTTCTGGTGCTAATAAAACTCAAAAAAATTAAAATATCTTCTGGCCTTTATCATTACAGATACGAAAATAATGTCAACTAAGGAAATCATGAATATTAAATTGAACAGAGTATATTTGGTTTCTGGACACAAAAAATCCAAATAGCGTAGAATCACCCATATATATATATTTACTGTTATTAATTATTTCTATTAATTTTAGATAATACAGAGCGGGATTATGATTTTGACTTCATTTGTGATTGGAGCTCCGATAAAGAAAATGTCATTCATCCCTTGATATCTCTTCACCAGGACATAATTATCTAAAATTTATATAAAAATTAGAGGATACTTTTCCTAAAAGTAAGGAGAAAGGTGCAAACACAACATGGGACTTAAAGTAAGTGCATCAACTTTGATTGTCTTTATTTCTTATAGATCTATTTTTAATAGAGAATTTGATTTTTTGAAATGTTATAGGAGGAACATGCAAAAAGAGCAGCAAATAAAAAACCTTTGGACCAAATTATCCAAATTAGTTTTGATAATCAGTCGTCGATTCGCGCAACTTATAGACAACTTCGTGATTTTTATGGCGCACATAAAATCGTCCATCTGAGCAAAGATCTTGGCCTACACCCGTATAAGATCCAGCTGGTGCAAGAATTTAAAGCCACGAGACCGAGGCTTCGTTCTTTCGCCGATTGGGCTATAGAGCAGTTGGCAACTGGTCCGTCGTTTTATCGCCAAATTGTGATCAGCGATGAGGCTCCTTTTTGGCTGATATACTCTCCTTTTATTCACCTAAACGTTCGACAGCCATTTCTTTCATCGACTTCGTTAAAAACAACATCAACGGGAGGAAAATAAATTGTGTACACATATGTAAGTAAAAAATAAATATATATAATCAAAAATAATTTAGTCTGACTTGACAACTAGAAAATAAAATATTCATTCTTAAGAAATTTATAATGCTGTTGAATTGCCAGATTATCAATCTGTTTTAAAAAATTATTATTGAATATTATTATAAATATATTTGGGGAAATTCAGCATTGGTTCGTGATATATTAATAAATTGACTGCGCGATGTAATAGTCAGAGTTTCCTGGAAAAGAAGGATTTGATAGACCTCTTATATGATTTTTTGAGATCTCTTGAATTTCAAATTATTTTTTTAAAGAAAGGACCGGAGAATAAAAGCATTTGGTAGTCTCCTCTCATATCATGCTTTAATTAGTAGATATTTCGACCTGCATCACGCCTGTACCTACTGTACTTAGAGATGACCAGGCGTGGCGATCCAGACATGTGATGACGGTCGAAATATCTACTATTTAAAGATGATGTGATTCGGTCAAATGTTGTGTTTTTATTCTCCGGTCCTTTCCTTATACCGGTACATGTGATCCAGCGGCAAACCTCTAATTGCAATAGAAAAAAAAAATATCAAACAAAAAAACCATAATTTTAATTTTATTTAAAAAAAATAATAAATATTTTTGCAATCTTAAAACATGCCATTCACCAAATTGACAATTGTCTCCAAAGTTGAGAATGGTCTTCAGATTCAGGTTATCGAGAACAGAGTGTATTAAGAGATATTAAATTATTAAACTTCATTTAAAAAAATAAATAAAACTATTCAAAATTAAATTAAATACACTTTTTATTGTTTCCATCAAGATATAAGATAAAGAAAAGATATGAATATATAATTAATTACTTTTATTTTGTTCCAGCATTTTTATTTGTGACCTGCGAATCCAGTTAAAAATAATAACATGCAAATGAGTGATCATCAAATAGAAACGAAGTCAACATATGCCTATGGGAGTATAGCAAAGAAAAATAAATCACAGAGAGACATCGGTGGGGACGAGCTCGAGCCTATAGTTTGAACTCTTTTGGCCAAACCTCCTCGAGACTCATAAACATCAAAATATCTGAATTTAGAAGAAAATTCATGATATATAAATTTAATAAGGTAATTATAAATTAATTATAAACTTCACTATAATTTCAAGTTGTCATATTATATATTCGTATTTAAAAAAAAAAGTTTTTTTTTAATTCCCAAGTAAATATAAGTATATAAGTTTAAATAAAATTAAAATACAATATGAATTGCTTTATTGAATAATTTTAGAAATGTAAAAAATTTCAATTATTTAAAATCTTTGTTCTAGGATCTCTGATAAGGAATTCGGGATGGATAAATCATGAGGAAATGCAGCTGCAAATAAAATAGGTAAAAATCAACGTTTTTAATTTTCACTTTAATCCAAACAATATGCAATTTCTTAAATCGTTTTTTTTTTTTATTTACTTTTTGATCTCTAATATTTTGTATGTGATATTGTATAAATGACATACAAATCCTCAGTGAGCCTTTTTGTTGTTGGGGCTAGGAAATCTGGTGAATATGCTAGTCGGGTTCCAGGAGCCTCGAGATTCTCCATAGAACTTTAATATCTTATAAACTGAAAATGTTATTGTGTGTATTCTCACACGTTTTAATTTTTAAAATGTTGTCCAAATAAGTCATTAGGTCTGTCATGTCCAGTCATCTTTAATTTCCTCATTGTTAATTTCTGGCGGGGGGAAGGGGTCCGCTATTAGTCTTAAAATTTTGTTTTCAAATTGTCTTATTCTTTATATTTGTCCTGCATGTCATGTGTGTCCAAATTACAACTCCATATATCAACAGGGATCTTATCATAACTTTGTATAAAATCAGCTTATATAGACCTATATATTTTTTTTAATTTCTATAAATATATGAAGCCATCAGCGCCAGAACTGCCTAACCCACATTTCACTTCTATTAAATTGTGAATTCCAGAGTAGTACAGTACTTCTCATGATATAGTAGTACAGTACTGCTCTGGAATTCACGATTTAATAGATACTAAGGCATAAAACCAAGAAAGTGAAATGAGGGTTAGGCCGTTCTGGCGCTGCTATATACATCTCATAACACTAATAGGCAAAATGAAATTTTTTTCGAGCCCCGACATAATTCCTTCAGATTCTTAAGTAAAATCACCTTCGGGGGACAATAAATGGAAATCATATTTGGATTCAGCAGGTCATTTTATTTAAGAATCTAAAGGAATAATGTCGGCTTTTTTTCATGCCGATTAGTGTAATTAGAGGATAAATAAATAAATAAATTTCTCATTAGTAATAATTAACTCTTTTTTGCTTCAGAATCTCCAATTGAAAGCAGTCAATAAGTGAAGATATTTGAGATAAAAACAGCGACGTTTTCTTTGATTGGGATTTTCACTCGATAGAGCTGACATCTTCTCCTTTTATTGATCTAATCGTTCGACAGCCACTTTTGACATCGTCATCATTAAAAACAGCATCATCCGGAGGAAAATAAATTGTCTAAACATAAGTAAGTAAAAAATAAATTAAAATATAATTTTCAAAAATAGTCCGACTTGACAACTAGAAAATAAAATATTCATCATAAAAAAAATTTGTTTGTATAATTTATCTTTCTCTTAGGCTAAACGCACACGAGAACTTAGGGTCTTAACAGGGAATGAAGGCATTTAATTTAAAAATTCATTAACAAAAATAAATAAGAATAACGGAACCTCGTAGTCTCCTTCTTGAACAAAGGATATAACAGTTGTTATTTATTATAATTAAAAAAATTATTACAATTTTTAATAATTTATTAGTTCTTGACAGATTCATTTAAATACTGTTTCGGCTACACCCAACAACCATCTTCAGAACAAGACCTAATAAATTATTAAAAATTGTAATTAATAATTTTTACTTTCTGGCAAGGGCGGATCCAGAGGTGTTTCTCGGGGGGGGGGGGTAATCTGGTGTGACTCGTCGCACAGCACACTATTTTTTTTAATTTCGGAAATTTAAAAGCGCATTCATTACTTGTTTGCCAGAATATAAATACACATCAAATTTTTAAGTATTAATTTTAAAAATTTTACATTAAAAATAAATTTTTTTGCGAAAAAAAGGTATTTTTTTCGAATCTCGGGGGGGGGGTAATACCCCTTTACCCCCCCCTGTATCCGCCCTTGCTTTCTGGTAGAAATATTGTAATCGTCAAAAAATTCGACATCGAGATTTTGACGATTCTCCACGTTTTTGACCTTCCTGAGTCCAAAAAACCAATTTTGGGCATTATGTCTGTGTGTTTGTTTGTGTGTCCATGTGTCCATGTGTGTGAACACGATTGCCTAAAAACGCAAGCAGCCAGATGGGTGAAATTCGGTATATACTCCTTACACTAAAATTGTAGATTTCTATTAACTTTTGGCGTAAATACGTCACCTGGAAGTAGTGCTTAACCTAATAAGTTTTTTCAAAAATTTTGAAATTTTTAATTTTTTTGTCATATTATGATAAATTGAAGGGGTCGGGCGAATATAGTGGCAACCCACAAATATATAGTTCTGAGATATTTCAATTTTAAACTTTGTAAACAAACAGAAACCAATAGGAATTTTGATTGTTTGCTACACTGTCAGAGCACTCTAATGGCAATACCAGGCTGAGAAACAAATTTTACAAATAGTACAGACTTTTGCACAATTGATGGTGCTGAAAAGTCGGGTTTGTCATAATTGAGGGTTAGCACTATATTCGCCCGACCCCTTCCATTACTCTATTTTAAAAAGTTTTATTCTTTGACATTTTTTCAAGTTTTTGAAATAATCAACGAAGAAAAAGACATTTTTCGTTAATTTTGAAAAAAATCAAAACAAAATCATACAGGTGTCATTAAAAAATATCTATCTTAATATAAACAAATTCATTTATGAAACTAGCTGTATGATTTTGTTTGGATTTTCTTCAAAATTAACGAAAAATGTCTTTTCCTTCGTTGATTATTATTTCACCATCGTATATACCGAATTTCATCCATCTGGCTGCTTGCGCTTTTAAGCAATCGTGTTCACACACACACACCCTAGACGTAATTCCAAAAGAATATTCGAGAAAGTTTTGGGGAAGTCATTCCCGAATTATTTAATTATAATACATACCAACTGTTATATCTTTTGTCCAAGAAGGAGACTCCGAGGTTTCGTATTCTTGATACTCGTAAAAGTATTGGACTGCATCCACACTCTTTCAATTTATAAAAATAAATAAATAAATAAATAAAACTATTCAATATTAAGTTAAATTTATCTTTATTGTTTAAATTAAGAACTCAGATAAGAAAAGGTATGAATATATAATTAATTACTTTTCTTTTGTTCCAGGATCTTCATAATGTGATCTGCGAATCCAGTTAAAAATGATAACATCCAAATCAGTGTTCACCAAATAGAACACATGCTTATGGGAGGAGTAAAGCAAAGGAAAATAAATCACAGGCTGATAGTGGTGGAGACGGGTTCGAGCACTATTATAAGGAAATGCACCTGGAAATAAAATTGGTAAATTCAACTTTTTTAATTTTTTAATTTCCACTTTATAATCCAAATAAAATGAGACTTAAAACTTTCAGAGGAAGTAGATATTAATTTCAGGGCAGTGGCTGAATGTATAATGAGTATTGAGGAGATCAAAGCCGAAAGCAATAAATAAAAAATATATTTTTCTCTTCTGCTTTATTTCATACACTTTTCGACATTTCGGCCGATATTCCAACTATTTCAACCCCGACGAAAATAATAGGCTCCTATATTTGATTTTGTCATCACGGTGTTACTCTACATCAACAATTAAAAATTTTTTTTTCCTTTTTAATGCCGTTATAGTAATAGTGAGAGGGAAAGAAACAAAGGTGGTGAGACGACTTATAATGTGCTGTTTGCGTCGAGCTTAGAGGGGCTCTTGGCTAAGGTCTTGATGAAGCCAGAATAGTGTATGTAATAAAGCGGAAGAGAAAAATACATTTTCTCTTTATTGCTTTCGGAAGTAGATATATTCTTGGATCAAAATTAAAAGATATTATAATTTTCATATCTATATATAGAGATATATTGTATAAATGGTGTTTTTTTAAACCCGATAGAACTTTAAATTGTAAAAAATAACACAAAAAATTAAATTTTAATCAAAAACTTTATTTCAGTATTCTCTGGCAAATCATCATGATTAGACTCATGCTTGAACAAGCTACCAAATTATCCAAATTTATTTTGAAAATCAGTCGTCGATTCGCGCAACTTATAAACAACTTCATGATTTTTATGGCGCACATGCTCGGCCGAATTAAAATCATTTATTCCACCCAAAGCAACATGTACACGGTACACAAGGGAGGCATCGTCTCAGCATCCCTATGCTGTCCAACCCACGACTTATAGAACTAGTCATTTCCAATCTTGTCCCCATGACCTCCCGTGGTTGGAACAAGCTCCCTGCGTCTATCTTCCCCAAAACCTACAAACTTCAGACTTTCAAGTCGAATCTCAACAGGCATCTTCTCAGTTCCCGCAGTTGAGTTCCCCTTTTATGCTTCTCCTTTTGTTTTTATTTTCTTCCTGGCTGCATGTGACCACTGGTCATTATAGGTCTTTGGACCTTATGCACCCATTAAAAAAAAAAAAAAAATTATAAAATTTAATTTTTTGTGTTATTTTTTAAAATTTAAAGTTATATCGGCCGTAAAAAAAACACCCTATATTTTATATCAACTTGCTCTGAAAGTTTTATAATTTTATAATTGGATGTCTGGCTCACACTAAATAAAACACCTTATATAAGAAAACGTTTTGAACTCTAATACCTTGGAAAGATGGCCCTAGCTGCCTACCTTAATAAAAAAAATAAAAATAATGCTTGGCATGTAATAATATATAACCCGACTGAGCCTTTTTGTTATTGAGACTATAAAGTCTGATAAATAAGCTATAAACTTGAATGAAAATCGAAAAAGATCTGTGGCTGTAGGTTAATGATGATGGAGTCATGAAAAAAACAAGACGAATGCAGCCAAATATTATTTTATTTTATTTTATGAAATAAAATAATATTTGGCTGCATTCGTCTTGTTTTTTTCATGACTCCATCATCATTGAATGAAAATGTTAATTATTATTCTCATATATTTTAATAGTAAATATACTGTAATGCTTTGGTTGAAAATTATTTGTCTCCATTTCTATATATATATAATTTTATATGTATAGTATAGGCCTAGGATATATTTTTAAACCAAAGTTTTGAATTCTTTTTTACTATTAAAGAGTACGACAAGAGTATTAAAATATAAAGATTAGGTTTAATTAAATTTTTATTAAATATAAGATGTTGGTCATTATTGAATTCCAATTCATAAAAGTTTGCAAATCAAAAAAAAAAAAAAATGACTAAATACTAAAATAACTTTTTTATTTACTTATTCTTGTTGTTTTAGAATTATTTCGTTCATTACCCGAAAAATATATATAAATAACACTTATAATAATATAAAAATTACAAATAAAAAAATCCAATTCATTAATCAAATTTAATAAGGATAAAAAAAACAAACAGCTTTTTTAAATAGATTTTTTCTACTGTTTCAGGCCCAAAAGACACAACGCAGCCTGGAATGAAAATCAAGAGTGAAAACTTCCAATGATTAGTGGATTATTTGCTGGAGGCATCATTCAGAATCATTGTCACACAAACAATAATGAAAATATATAAGAATATATCATGGAAGGAGCTGCACTTGGACACTTCTTTTTCGGAAAATGACTGACTTTGTGAGTGTTTAATTTTTACTTTTTAATCTAAAAACTTTCAACTGCCTTCGAGGCTCTATTCTTATTAATAACTTTTCACTTAATTAAGGTTGGGTCAATGGATTCAGGAATTTATTTTACTTTTTAAAGAGTATAATTTTCTTAGATTTTTTTCGAACCTTGTTATTCATCTTCACCATTTTCTGATCCATTTTTGTGTTGTATGTCCTTTTTTTTGCACCTGGGGCTTCTCAAGTAAATTATTTACAAAGCATTTATCAATTAGCAAATATTTAATTTAATTATCGTCTTGGCAATTGAATTTTTTTTTAGAATTCATATCATTAAAATTATTAAATTATATATAGATAGTTAATTAGCTTTTTTGAATAGAATTATCAGAGTTCAAAGTTATTCAACAAGCATCTTTTTACTGTTAGATCTTCCAGTTGAGTCACCCCCCCCCCCTCCCTTAGTTATTTATTTTGGGCCAAAATATTAATATTAGATTGTATATTTGGGTCATTATTTATTTTCCAAGGATTATTCAAGTTTAAAACGTAAAAATAGAAATTTAAAAATAGATTATTATAAGCTAGTTAGATTTATATTTGTTAATAATAAAATAATTAACTTACCTTGAGAAGTCCTCGTTCCTAAATAATTTTAGAAAAATTCCATTTATCTGAAAGATTTAAATTATACTCTTTTAGTATTAGTATGTTTTAGAAAATATTACTTAAGGTTAGTATCGTAGTTTCAATTTTAAAAAATATTTTTCCTGCATCATTGAAAAAAACAAAATCTATTATTTTTTTAATTTGAACTTTATTAAAAATAAATTTCAATTCAACTTATAATAAAAAAGAAAAAAAATTATAATTAAATAGAAAAAATCTTTAATATAAATTATTCTGAAAATGATTGAAAAGAAAACTAATTATTTTAATATTAATATTTTCTTTTAAGATTGTATAACAATTTTGTATGCAAAAAAACTGTATTCGATGTAAGAACCCTCAAATCCCATCATAATAATAAATATACTATTTTTCTTTTTCCTTTTCAGCAAGCTGCTGACAACACAAGGAGGAAATCAACTAACGAAGAAAAGGCAAGTTGTATTATTAGTAGACTATGTTATTAATCTCAGGGTTCGATTCATATTAAGGGGAGAATATTAATTGAAATGTAAATAATTTGTTTTAGTAACCTGATTTAAATATATTTTGAATAAATATATTTAAATTATAAAACATATTTATATTAATATTCTTCTTTTAATAAAAAACTAACTTTGAGATTATTAATATTATAATTAATAAAATAATCTACTAATAGTGTATAGGATAGATAGTCTTTTGAAATAATTAAAATAATAGAAATGATTTAAATTAGGTTTAATTAATATTCTCATATTAAAATAATAGAAATTATTAATATTCTAGAATAAAATACTTATATGCTAGGGATAGGTAATACAAAATAAAAGAAATATTTAATATATAATAGTCTTTATTAGTATACTAATGAAAAATAATCATAAAAGCTACTAAAGAGATGACGATGTGATCAGTCTGGTTGTCCACCACCAACCCCGACCTCCAACCCATGCGCGCAACGACTTATATAGCCTCCAGTCCCCACTCCTTGGCCCCTGGCGCATGCGCAGAGAGCTCAAGTCGACAAGAGGCGACGGCGGCGGCCGCCCGCTTGCCCCCTGCACGTATGCATGCATCCATGCAGCAAGGCAAAGAGGGCCGCCGGCTCTCTGCGCGCCAGGGGCGCTAAAGAGAATATATTTATTAAATATATTTACATATTTAATAAATATATAAAGTCTTTAGCACTTATTCTGGTTTAAATTCCCTTGGACTAGCCAAGGCAATGAGACTTGGATGTTCTTGGTCGAGCTTAAAGCCTTAAGCCCCCCACCACGACAAGGTGACATCCTCGGGGGGGATTATTAAAAAAAAAAAAAAAAAGGAAATAAATGACAATTCATTTATTCGGTTAATAATTTTACTTTCTCTTACCTATGTATATATGTAATATATATATAGAGAGAAAGTATTGGATTCATGTCAAAAATTCGATGTCGAGATTTTGATGGATCTTCACGTTTTGAGGTCCCCTGAATCCAAAAAAGTGGTTTTCGCGACATGGTCTGTCTGTCTCTGTGTGTGTGTGTGTGTGTCAAATTTTAAGCATGAAGGAATTGAGCTATGAGGCTGAAATTTTATATTTAAGTTAAACACCTCCCGGGACCGGAAAAATAAGCTTTTAATCAAAATCGGCCAAAGAGTACTAGTACTTTACTGATGTACTTTTTCAGTTTTTTTCGATTTTCTCAAAATTCGCTCTAACGATTTTGATTAAAATTCAAAAATCTATTATTTTTTAGATGCTCTTTCAAATGTATATTCTCGTTTTGCCCATAAAATTGTTTGAAGCACACTTTACTCTTGTGCTTCATAGGAAAGATAGGAGAAATGGTTGCCATGGTAACAAAATATAAATATTTTCCCATACTTATAAATTTTACATCTGAATTCAAATATTCCCTACTGCCGGGAACTAAATACATGTCGACACAAAAAATCTAGGTGACAAGCACAGAACACAACTTTCGATTACCGAAGGTAAGAGAAAGTTGTGTGCTGTGCGCCAGTCACACCAGATTTTTTTATTTCATATTAATTATAATTATGAATTTGTTTGAAGTCTTTTTTCTGAAATAAAAATTTTTATTAAATAAACCAAGCCCTGCTAATTTTATTATAATTAATTAATTCATGGATTTAATTTTAATAAAAACAAATAATAAAAACAAATAGCATTTTTATTTGTCTCCTTAAGGTGCGTACACATCTGCGCCTCTGCTCCGCTCGCGAGCACCATGTTCGTTAGATTAGTACGGGAGCATCTCAAAACCCGTACTAATCTAACGAACATGGTGCTCGCGAACAGAGCAGAGCGCAGATGTGTACGCACCTTTAGACATTAATATTCTTCTAAATCACAGCAACATCCTAAAATATTAAAATAATTAAGCAATTAAAAAAAATAAATAAATAAGCTTGATTCCCAAAATATAAAATAAACTCTCCGCCAATCATGTCTAACATAAAATTATAAAAAAAAGAAATAAAATTAAAATTTCGTTTGCTGAGGAGTAAAATAATTAGTTTATCTATTGCAACTTTCAAATTATTCCCTTAAAAAATAGAAAATTGAATTTATGCAAAGTAATTTATATTTAAGTGCTCAAGGGGGTTGAATCTTACAAAAAAATTGCAACTCGAATCAAACAAGTTTTCTTTTAATTCTATCAATAGTTGCAATATTTTTGAAAGAACCTTCCAGGCAACTAAGTAAAAACTATTAATTTTTTTAATAAAAAGTATAATTTCGAGGGTTTCACGTGAAGGGATAACTTTTCTTGAAGGGAATGAAGAAAGAAGGCTCTAAATTTTATACTCTTTACTTCCCCTTAAAAGAACATGGATGGGGGTATTATTTTTTTTATTATATTTTTTTTTTTAATGAATTAATTTTTTTCTCAAGATTATTCCAAATTTATAGAGAAAAATATGGGGATTGACTTCCCCGAGACTTTCTCGTATATTCTTTTGGAATTACGTCTGGGTGTGTGTGTAAACACGATTGCTTAAAAACCAAAGCAGCTAGATCGATGAAATTTGGTATATGCCCCTTACACTAAAATTGTAGATTTCTATCAACTTTTGGAGTAAATACGTCACTTGGAAGTAGTACTTTACTTAAAAAGTTTTTTCGAAAAATTTGAAATTTTCAATTTTTTTGTTATATTATGATAAAATACTCTATTTTAAAAAGTTTTTATTCTTTGACATTTTTCGAAAACTGAATAGTTTTTTAAATAATCACAGAAGAAATAGAAAACTTTCGTTAATTTTGATAAAAAATCAAAACAAAATCATACAGGTGTCATTAAAAAAAAGGGCAAATATAAACAAATGATTTGAACAAATAATTTGTTTATATTTATTAAAAAAGGTAAATATAAACAAATTCATTTGTTTCACAAATTCATTTGTTTATATTTGCCCTTTTTTTTTAATGACACCTGTATGATTTTGTTTTGATTTTTTATCAAAATTAACGAAAGTTTTCTATTTCTTCTGTGATTATTTAAAAAACTATTCAGTTTTCGAAAAAATGTCAAAGAATAAAAACTTTTTAAAATAGAGTATTTTATCATAATATAACAAAAAAATTGAAAATTTCAAAATTTTCGAAAAAACTTTTTAAGTAAAGTACTACTTCCAAGTGACGTATATACTCCAAAAGTTGATAGAAATCTACAATTTTAGTGTAAGGGGCATATACCAAATTTCATTGATCTAGCTGCTTTGGTTTTTAAGCAATCGTGTTTACACACACACACACACACAGACATAATGCCAAAAATGGTATTTTTGGACTCAGAGAGGTCTAAAACGTGGAGAAACATCAAAATCTCGAAGTCGAATTTTTTTACGATTACATAACTTTCTCTATACGAGAAAGTAAAAAAAGAAAAAAAATTGAAAAAAAAATCACTCACCAAATGGCGCAATTGCAGCAGACAACTTAAAGTTTGAATCGAAAAAAGACGAACGGCAAATTAGATCCAAATCTGAAAATAAAATGTTTTATTTTATTTTTAAATGGAAATGAATTCTATTATATGAATTAATCAAGATATTTCTATAAACTTGGCCTGGCACACTTCGTGCGCTCAGATTATCAATATATTTTAAATAAATGCAGCAAAAAATAAAATGATTTGATCACTCACCAAATGGCAAAGTGCTGCAGGGCGACATTGTCTGAGTATTAAATAAAATGCATGAAGATCCCGTTCTGTAAAGAATAAGAAAAATTAATTAATAGATTAGCTGTGAAAAATAAAGTCCTGTTTTGTAAAATTGTATTACCTGATGTATATATATATATATTTATAGATCTTTTGGTGCTGTCATCCTCTGGATTTCCAAATTTGATTAGAGAAACTTCTATCATATCTAAAATCAGAAAGAAAAATATTAAAATATTTAATAATTGACATGAATTTATTTTCAATAAATTTGAAAAAAAAAAAAATTTATTGTAGTGGAAATACCAGAGGGGATCATAATTATTTAATAACTAGTATCAATTCCAAGACTTTAAAGTAAATTATTATTTTTAAACAATTGAAAGAGAGTCGCCAGTTTAAGCTAGTTATATTATTTGAATTAATGAATTCATTCAAACGAAAGCATAATTGGAATTTACCTTGATTTTATGAAATTTTTCAGATATGTTGAACGATTTTTGTTGTTTGGCAATTCTAATATCTTTTTAGTTATTCTTAAAAAGAGAATAGAATTCATTTTCACTTCATTGCACAGGCACCAATAATATATATAGATGATAACTTTGTTGACTTTAATGACTGTAGATACACAATTAGAAGAGAAGGATACTACTACACACAGAATTGTCAACATGTACTTGTTTTTGACAATTCAATAGGAAGTGTCATGTTAAAATTGTTTTGTATTAAAGTATATTGTAAAATGATCAATTACTCAAATAAAATTTGTTACTATAGGCCCTGAAATGAGAGCGCCTTGTTCTCGAAACGTCGTCGACAGAATATAACGTTTTTTATTTCACCTGGCTGCGTTTTTCCAGGAGGATTCCCATCCTTATCTTCTAATTATATATATATGTTATAAAATTTTGAGTATAATATAGACTTATATGATGTTGTTCTTCTTCAGAGTACCAAATTAGATCAGATGGTGAAACGTTCTTTCAATATTTCATCTAAAATAAAAAAGAAAAATATTAAATAATTTTGTAATTTAGATATATAATATATTTATTCAGACCAATAAAGTTGGAGGTAAAAAATGAGAAAATTTGTTTTACTCTTCCCAAAATTCCCTAATCTCACAGACAGGTATATTTAAATATTTAATTTGTTGAGACAAGTAAGGATCATTTATGAAATTTTGAATTTAATTCTTAAAAAAATCCATTTTTTAATTAATCCCTAAATAATCAAATTTTTTTCAACATTAATCCCCACCCCGGTGAAAATAACTAATAGGTAAATTTGTTTAACAAAAATATATGTTGGTTGAAATAAAAAATTTTTTAATGAATGAATTTTTTTTCAAGATTATTCCAAATTTATAGAGAAAAAAAAAGAAAAAAATTGAAAAAAAATCACTCACCAAATGGCGCTATTGCAGCAGACAACTTAAAGTTTGAATCGAAAATAGACGAACGGCAAATTAGATCCAAATCTGAAAATAAAATGTTTTATTTTATTTTTAAATGGAAATGAATTCTATTATATGAATTATCAAGATATTTCTATATACTTGGCCTGGTACCCTTCGTGCGCTCAGATTATCAATATATTTTAAATAAATGCAGCAAAAAATAAAATGATTTGATTACTCACCAAATGGCAAAGTGCTGCAGGGCGACATTGTCTGAGTATTAAATAAAATGCATGAAGATCCCGTTCTGTAAAGAATAAGAAAAAATTAATTAATAGATTAGCTGTGAAAAATAAAGTCCTGTTTTGTAAAATTGTATTACTTGATGTATATATAATATATAAAATATAAATGATAGATATTTTGATGCTGTTATCCTAGTGAAACGTTTATCAATGTCATATCTGAAATTAGAAGGGAAAATATTAAAATATTTAATAATTGACATGAGTTTATTATTCAAGATTTATAAATTTGAAAAAAAAAAAATTCAATTATAGTGAAAATAGCAGAGGGGATAATTATTTAATAGATAGATATCAATTCCAAGGCTTTAAAGAATAAAATATAAATTATTTGACCTGTATAATTGACAGAGAGTGGGTCAGTTTATAAGTTATATTATTTGAATTAATGAAACCATGTTGATTTTATATAATTTCTCAGACATATTCTCGATGATTTTTGTAGTTAAGAAATTAGCAAATATTTAATATGAAATAATAGAAATAAATATTACCTGATATAATGTATGTATAGAGTGAAAGAAACCTTTGCAGCAATTAAATGCTAAGTGAAGAAAAGGAATGAGCCAAGTTTTGATTAATCCCTTGTATTTCACTTTCAAATCCTCTATTAAATGAAATGGCCATTTGGTAATCATATCTAAAATTAAAAAGAAAAAAATAATTAAATACAAATTATCCAATGTGAGAATTTAAGTTATTGTAAAAAATAAAGTTCTGTTTTGTAAAATTGTATTACCTGATGTATATATATATATATATATATATATAGAAATGATAGTTGATTTGCTGCTTTCGATTAGAGAAACATCTTCTACTCTTAAAGAGATCCGAGTGTTCATTTTCATTTCATTATATATCGATCAATAATATATATTTACATAGAGCCTATATTTTTAAATTTTCTGCTTAATATGATGTTTTGTTGTTCTCCTTCAGAGTAGCAAATCTGGTCAGATGAAGAAACGTTTTTTCAATATTACATCTAAAATTAAAAAAAAATATTAAATAATTTTATAAATCAGATGTATTTATTATGCATTTATTAAGATCAATAAAGTTGATTAAAGTTAAAATTTGTTTTACTCTTTCCAAAATTCCCTAATCTCACTGACAGGTTAGGAATGAATATATATATATATATATATATATAAAGATAAGGGCAAAAAAATGAAGAGTTTTAAATTTACCAATTCGGATTTTTCAAAATTTTAAATTTATATTTAAATATTTAATTTGCTGAGACAAGTAAGGATCATTTATGAAATTTTGAATTAGATAATTCTTAAAAAAAAATCCATTTTTTAAATTAATCTCTAAATAATAAAATACTAATGTACTCAAATTTAGCTTTAAAATGTGAGTGATAGCGAATTTGAAATAAAATAAAAGAAAATCACTTACCTGATGTATATATATAGGCTTAGATTTTTGCTGTTTCCTTTCATAGCATTCAAAATAATATCAGATAGGAAAACGACGTTCGAAATCTCATCTAAAATATAAAAGAAAATTATATATAATAAAGATTTTGCATGCATATATTGCAATAATATAAAATAATTGTGACTTAAATAATTTAAGGGAAAGTCTTGAAATGTTATTCCATTGAGAATAAATGATTTGAGTATTAAGGGAAAATAAAAATTAGAATATTATTTCATTAAATAATAATAATATATTGTAATTAAAATAAGAAATTTATTTAAAATAGGGCAGATAATTATTTTAATTTTAAATAAAAAAAGAAAATTTAATTGCAATGAATATTTAAATAAATTCAGAAATTTTTCCAAAATTGAAGAATATAGTGAATGGAATAAATAAAATAAATTATTTAAATGAAAATTAAAAAGAAATTGGAGGGTTTAAAATAATAAAATTGCTAAATATTTGACGAGAAAAATCATTGAAAAACAGACAAAGGAAATCTGTCACGAGCTCACGAGTTTAGCTAATAATATGATTCTAATTTATGGAAATTTTCATTCTGAACAAATTAAATAAATATTTAAAACAATCACTCACCTTAAAAAGTAATAATAGATGAAATGAAATATTAAAAAGCCACGTTGTATCATTAGCCTGTTTCGAGCTGTCAGGCAGGCATGCAGGCAGGCAGGCAGAGACGAGAAAAAGAGACGAGCCATTCAAACTCGAAAAGCAGAAGCATCCCATTTCGGAAGTCATCAAAATATTATTTAAAATATTTTTAAAATAAAAATCATTAAAAATAATTTTTAATGATTTAAATAGTATTATTAAATTAAAATTAATGAAAAAAAGTTAATATTTTTTTTTTTTTTATTTAAAATTTTTTTTCTCGTAATCTTATAAATAACTCATCAAAACAATGATAAAAAAATACTTGAAGATTTAATTAAATTAAATAAATAACATTTAAATTATATTTTTAATTATATATTTTATATAGGATTTAATGAATATCTATAGGCCTATATATAATTCACTAATGTCCGTCTGTCTGTCACGCTCTATTTAGGCAACTTCCCGTTGGAATTTTGAAAATAAATCTTTTATGCATAAAGAGGAGGTTACTGGAAAATTATTTTCATCCCGAAATTCCTATAACTTTTTGAGTTATTGATTCTTAAAGTTACGATTTCTCCCATAGGAAATGTATAGAGAAATATTTAAGTATTCTTTTCATTTGTGTATTCCATGAATGTAAACAAATCCTCAAGCAGGCACTGGTTTGGAATAGTAATAATAATAATTTTCTTTTCATAATTAATAAGAAAAGGCGAGGGTCCGCCGCAGGCGGGCCTGAGCCAGATGATAGGGGGTCCAGGGAGGCGAAGCCCCCCTGTCTAGATGCAAAGGCGGGCGCCACGGTTCTCATAGTTAAAAAAAGGCGAGGGTCCGCCGCAGGCGGCCCGGAGTCAGCCGGAGGGGGGGTCCAGGGGGGCGACGCGGCTAATAATAATAATAATAATAATAATAATAATAATAATAATAATAATAATAAATCCATGTATCATAACTTGATGAACTTTTACTAAAGATTAAATAAAATCTTACTTTCAAGGTGATTTGATAAAAAACGTCACGCACAAAATGATTTGAAAATTTTATATATCAGATTTTTTCCCAATTTTTTGAAGTCACTCTAAATAAATACATAATTGAAACACAAGCTTTAGATTCACTTATATAGGGTCATTAAAGACACAAGGAAGACAAATATTCTAAATAAGGTCATTGTTGAAGATGGATCTCAGTGGGGGGTTGTCCTTGTTGAGGGAGGAGTCTTAGTAGACTTCTTCCATATCTTTGATTGCACCGCACGCTCACAACATTGGTTGTTTAGGGCAATGTTGTTTGGAAATTCATCTATTTTCCAGTGGGTTTTCAAGCAATTGAGCTCTGCTGATTCAGAGCTGCAGATAGTTCATCAAAATCTTCAACGGGAAACCATTGGTTGCTGATTTAATGATCAGCCCGTCAGTAAGAAATGAATGGACAAATTTTGCGCAACCTGTTACTGGTTTCAGGCATCAGAATAAACACAGGAAGGGCTAGAATGGCACGAGAGGTCAGGCGTGCATTGTTGATATTTGGAATTTGTTGAAACTTCACGAAGGGGATTTCATTCCTCTCAGCGAAGTGTCGGAAGACAGGGCCGGATCTAGAGGGGGGCAGTGGGTGCGTGTGCCCCGGGCGGCAGATATCAGGTGGCGGCAATTAAAGAAAGATTTACTTAAAAAAAAAGGTAAAATGATATGAATTTTGTATAGAAAATTTTAAGGAGGTGGCGGCAAATTAAATTTTGCCCCCCTTAAAAAATCTCCTAGTTCCGGCCCTGACGGAAGACACGAGTAAGGTGGTAAAGCAACTTCATGTCGTCTCTTCAGTCGCCTGTTTCCTTAATTTTAGTTCTAACATTGCTGAAGGCTCCTTTCAATTTATAATAATTGCTAATCAAATCCTGCACAAGGAAGTAGTGGATGTTTGGTGATTTAGTTAAACCATGGAGCTCATCGCCCATGTCAACACGTCTAAAGAGAACCAGCACATGGAGCTGGCAACTAATAAACTTGGGTTTGGGGTACCTTTCTCTTAGAACATTTGCTGCAGCCGATCAACGCCTGCTTTTATTTAAAATATTTTAAAAAAATACTAAAATTTGCTTTTATTTATAAATAGAATTTATATAATTTATCATTAAATCTTTATTAGAAAAATATAATATAAACTATGATTTTGGCTCACCCCTTACCAGAGGGTCCCATTCCCCCCCTCCCCTCCCCCGGGATTTTCTAGAGCGTTCTGAAAGCTATAATTGACACCAATTTAAACAAATTAAGCTAATTAAAACTCAACAACCCGCTTTTAACACCTCTCTTATATGCCGGCTTATATGACCAGTCAACCTAAAATTTCAAAGTGGTTTGTGACCTTTTTTAATAGTTTCATAGGATAAACGTCATTTTAGTCATTAATAGGCAAAAGTTCATTGAGTCGTGATACAGGAAATCTTTTAAAAAAAAAGTCGAAAAGACATACCCCTAATGTCCACTGTACGAAGGCTATGTGGTGTGTATGGTGGGACAAAAAGTTCGTTGAGATCGCGAGATGACTATGCTGCTTTCCATCCTTTCTCGAAGTGGTAGAGTATAATATGGCGAATATGACTATGGTTTTCGACACGCATTTTTCTGAAACAATGGAGAAGAATATTTTCATATAAAAATAATAAACAAAACGCTACTTTTCACTGATGAAAAACGCGCCGATATAAACGCCGGATAATTATGCATCAACCCAATATTTAAAAAATGCATCTAATTATGTATATGAAAATGAATAAAATTTTATAAAAATACACAACTGATTTTTATTTCACTTTCTCCCTCAACATTCCTTCTAAACTGTAGAATAAGTAAATTCAAATTAGGAGCATGGGCGTCCGCAGGGGGGGGCAACCAGGCACTTGCCCCCCCCCCCCCCTGGAAAATTAAAATGATACAAAAAAATGTATAAAACAAAAAAAAAATACAAAAAAACCTTTCTCAGTATACATCCATCTTGCCGCGGTGAGAAAGCTTTAAATACTAAGAGATGTATAACATTATTAATATCAAAGTACGTTTTTTTTAACTTATCTGGAAGTGACTTGCCCCCCCCCCCCTGCAAAAAATCCTGCGGACGCCCTTGATTAGGAGAATGAGAAAAATAAATAAATTAATATTCATTCTAAATAGATGGGAAGCCAGGTGCAAACACTAAGAACCTATGAAATAATATAATATTTTGTAGCCAAGGATTTTTCCTGTTTCCCGCGTGGATTGGAGTTTTAAACCAACGATGAGGTTGAATAATAAATTTTATTTAGGCTAACTGTGTACATTTTGTTCAGTTTCGACATAGCCATTCTCAGGGCTTGTCAAATATTTAAAATTAAAAACAGATAATCATTAAATTATAATACATTTGTGACAATCGCCTAAGGACGTTACCTGGCAATGTTGTTTTAAAAATCGGTTTTAATTAAAGACAATCAATATTAATCTTTAATAATTGTAAAAATTACTTATATGTATTATTGACAATTTGATGTATGATTTATGAATATAAGAATAAGAACCGAAAAGTATAAAATTCACAGTAAAGAAGGAAATGTGAGTATGCATGTATATATATATATGTGTAACATTGACAACATTGGCTCCATCAACCCCGAACTAGACCACAGAATAAGCGCCGCCGCAAGATCCTTCGGCAGATTGGCAAAAAGAGTCTGGAAACCTCACAATATAAAGATATCAACCAAAGTAAAAATCTACCAAACAGTGATACTCAGTACACTTCTATACTCGTCTGAGACTTGGACTCTACTTGACAAACACCTAAGAAAACTGAACACCTTCCATCGCTAGCCTTATCAAAATCAGACGACTACGATGGGCTGGACATATAAGTAGAATGGACGAGCGCAGAATTCCATTTCAAGTCGCCTTCTCCGAACTAACAACGGGTAAAAGACTCAGGAGCAAACCCAAGAAACGATGGTCCGATATAATTAAAGATGACCTAAAAGCTGTCGGAATAAACCCAACAATTTGGCGAGATGTGGCGCAGATCAATAAACGAGAAAGAACAAGAATCCCACAACCAAAAGCAAGAAGATAGGTCCCAGAGGAGAAAAGAAAGACATGAAGACGAAGAAAACTTTACTTGGTCCTGTCCAGTATGTAACTTCAGCCGCGACGGAAGGAGAGGACGTCAATACGTCAATTCCCATGTCTCACAGGCACACAAAGATCTCATCCCTCCTGCTCCAGCCAATCCTGTAGCCCTGAACTGTCCACACATGCGTTCTGTGCTAGGTCTAAATCCGGTCTTTCGAGCCATCTCCGAAACAAACATAAACATGACTTTAACAACACAGACAATCCCCTCAAGCCTATCAGATCACGGCGTCAAACTCCTGCTTTTCTCCCACGACCCAACCAACCACCGTCACCAGACGCACATTCCAGTAAAACGCAACCTGCACCGCAAACCCAGAGCAATCCTTCCCAATGTCCATATACACTCTGCGGTAGAACATTCCGATCAAAGGCCGGCCTGGCAAGTCACCGGCGCGGCAACAAATGTGGTGGAAGCTGAGGAGACATCATCGCATCGATGGAAGTCTTGATCATATATATGTACGGGCTTGCGTGTGATCTCATGTAATAAAATAAAATTTAAACACATTAATTAAATAAAAATCTGATAAATGTCAACGACAGCGAACCAGTTTATGAGACATATGCATATATATATATATATATATATATATATATATATATGCGTGCAATTGATGTGTAATAAACTCATGTTAATAACTTTGACAAAATATGAGAGACATTTTATTGCCAGGTAAAGTCGTTAGGCAATTGTCACAAATGTATTATAATTTAATGATTATCTGTTTTTAATTTTAAATATTTGACGGGCCTGAGGATGGCTTATGCCGAAACCGAACAAAATGTACACAGTTGGCCTAAATAAAATTTATTATTCAACCTCATCGTTGGTTTAAAACTCCAATCCACCCGGGAAACAGGAAAAATCCTTGACGAGTAACCACCTGTAACTACAAATTATTATTATATAATCTCGTCTTCTATCAGTTTTAAAATAATATATACAGGGTGCCCAGAAATAATAGGTACCTAGAAAAGGAGATGATTCTACATGAAAAAATAAGACTTTTTTTCCTATAAACTTAATATGCCTTTACACATAAAACAAGCGGAATAATGAACATAAATCGTGTATAGAAGCTAAATATTGTATCTCAAACGGTTCTCAAGATATTAGCAAAAAACAAAAAAAAAAATTTAACTTTGACCCCCTGTAATCTTGAAAACGAAGCGCGCCTGGGCATATTAAGTTTATAGGAAAAAAAGTCTTATTTTTTCATGTAGAATCATCTCCTTTTCTAGGTGTATAGATATAATTTAAGGAGTAATTTTAATAATTTAAGGGTGGAAATAGCATTTGTGAGAGAGACGGATCAAGGCAGCGAATCTTGAATCGATGACATCGGCAACTATTGATTGTCCATACATGACATTCAAATAAACAAAGTTTTTCTCCGCGATCAATCCTCGTTTCTTAAGTCAAAAAGCTCGCAATGAACCTTCCTAAAAGAAAGATTTTTTATTAGATTTAAACTGATTACCGTGGGCACTAGAGTTGAAACATTATAAATATATATATATATATATAATATATATATTGTATATTGCTAAAATTTGATAGATTCTAATTCAACAAAACATTTTCTCTAGGTTATATGTTTCAAGGGTTTATTAAATTTAAAACCAAATTAACATTTTAACGTTTTATTGAAATTAAAATTTAATTTTGAGACTAATAACACTGTGCAACAAAATGAAACTTTTTTTCTGGCCCCGAGAAAATTCCTTCAGATTCTTAAGTAAAATGACCTCCTGAATCCAAATATGACCTTCGTTTTCCCCCAGCACGTACCGTTTTCGGGGGTAGCCCCCTACTTATTTCCACCCCTTTTCGTTAATTAAAGGGCCACGAAAAAAATTTGGAGGGATGAAAAGGAATATTTTAGCCTTAACATTTCTTCAGAAGGTCTAGAGAAGTGTAAAGTTAAAAAACATTAACATTTGGATCCAAGGGGGGGATGTGGGGGAGGATTTTGTCCCTTAAAATGCAAAAAAATCATTAAAAATGGTCGATTTTTTCTGATTTTTTCAAATTTTTTCACTGATTTGCTACATATTCCAGCTGACAGACCCACCTCACCCTTCCTTAAATATCCCTCAACTAAAAAAAAATATATAGGACAAAGCGGGTGGGGTGTGGGCGATTCCGAAGCCCTTGCAAGAAGAGGAAGATTCCGCTCAGTTGGTCAATTATTGACAAGAAATGCGGCTAACTTTCTACCGCTTTAGATAAAATATGGAAATATTAAAGGACATAGAAGAATCCGTATATTTAAGTTTAAATTTGTAAAGATCAGCCCAAAAAATGAAAGCCCCAAAAAAAATTAGCCGCATATTTGCCAATTTGACCAACTGAGCTGTGAATCTTCCATCTTCTTGCAAGGGCTTCGGAATCGCCCACACCCCACCCGCTTTGTCCTATATATTTTTTTTTAGTTGAGGGATATTTAAGGAAGGGTGAGGTGGGTCTGTCAGCTGGAATATGTAGCAAATCAGTGAAAAAATTTGAAAAAATCAGAAAAATCGACCATTTTTAATGATTTTTTTCATTTTAAGGGACAAAATCCTCCCCACATCCCCCCCTTATCCAAATGTTAATGTTTTTTTAACTTTACACTTCTCTAGACCTTCTGAAGAAATTTTAAGGCTAAAATATTCCTTTTCATCCCTCCAAATTTTTTTCGTGGCCCTATAATTAACGAAAAGGGGTGGAAATAAGTAGGGGGCTACCCCCCGAAAACGGTGCGTGCTGGGGGAAAACGAAGGTCATATTTGGATTCAGGAGGTCATTTTACTTAAGAATCTGAAGGAATTTTCTCGGGGCTTTTTTTCTTGTAGCACAGTGTAACCTAGAGAAAATGTTTTGTTGAATTAGAATCTATCAAATTTTAGCAATAAAAAACTTAACTTAGAATAAAGTAAATAATTTTATTTTTTTTTTTTTTTTTTTTTAATTAAATTTCTCCAAAAAATAAAAAAAAAAAAAAAAAAAAACCCTTTTATTAAAGAGTATTATAAAGACCCAAACAAATTTTATATTTAATTAAATTAAAATTATAACATTTAAATATTTAATATTAAATCGCCTTCACCCCCTTAGCTGGATTCTCTCCATTTCTTAAAAACGCGAATTATATTTTAAGAATAAAAATAAAATAAGGAGATTACTCACCGAATGCAACAAGCGACGATGAGCTCGAGGCACAGTAAATGACAAATAGGATGCGCAAAAATTTGAAGTCACTCCCAGATGATCGTAGAATTCCTGTAAAAAAGAAAGTAGAAATAATTTTCTATAATTCCAAATGTAAGTAAAGAATTTTAATTAGTCAAATAGTGTTGGAATATATTAAATATATTGATGATTGGGAAAGCCTGGTGTAGATAGATGATGAAAGACAATTGAAAATGCTGGAGGTATTTTCAGGCCAAATTTTATTCCACTATTCAATCGACGTTTCGGGTGACTCAACGCCTCCCTTCATCAGGACTAATGTGGTTATAAATAAATGAACCTTCGCTGGTTTAGTCATTGAAGAATGAATATAATAGTCCAACTTCGCCTGCTGGTTGGAAGAAAGGCGAGTTCTCAATATATTTAACCACATTAGTCCTGATGAAGGGAGGCGTTGAGTCCCCCGAAACGTCGACTGAATAGTGGAATAAAATTTGGCCTGAAAATACCTCCAGCATTTTCAATTGTCGTTTATCATTAAATATATTATTATAAACAAAGCAATTTATAGCTGTGATGTTATATTATTAATAAGAGGGAGAAGAAATGAGAGATGCAGCTAAGGTTTTTTTTTTCTTTATTTATTTAATTCACATAGCTGACGTTTCGGTTCCGTATTTGAACCATCTAAAGAGCTTGCGAAAAGTCATTATGAAAATCCACTATGACACTTTCATAATGACTTTTCGCCAGCTCTGAAGATGGCTCAAACACGGAACCGAAACGTCAGCTGTGTGAATTGAATAAATAAAGAAAATAAAAAACCTTAGCTGCATCTCTCATTTCTTCTCCCTCTTATTAATAATATTTTATTCTATTTTTTTTTTTTGTGTATATATAAAAAAAACCTAATCCATATATTGATAATAACTGGTCTATAATCCATATATTATTTTTATATTTTTTTTTTTTTTTGAAAAAGAAATATAAGCTTACTTTACTGTTTACTATATATATATGGACCCTGTTATGCAATGGTGTGTCAAAGACCAAACATCGATTTTTGAGAAATTCAACAATAAAGTTTTTTGTTTTCATTGGATTATATATAATTTTTCTTGTCAATTGTGCAAGTAACATTAAATATAAATTTTTTTACGACATATTTCATAAAAAATACTATTAATTAAAGCATTTGAAACAATACTCCGTGCTTAACTCAATTTTGAATTTTTTGGTTTTTGACACACCATTGCATATCAGGGTCCATATATATAACCACAAAGCTGAATTCAAAAAAAGCCACGCCAATAAACACAAAAAACATGATGGTTCGAATTTCTCTCTGCGAAGCCTTGGGCCAAACCGAATAAATACACAATTCTTAAACGGATGGCGGCTGGGGATGAGAAATAGGTCACATACCACAACATTGTGTGAAAACGATGGTGATCAAAGCGCGGTGATGCAGCTCAAACGATGGCTAAACCAGGACTAACGGCCAGGAACATTCTGCAGCTTTTCGCCAACAAGGACCAAGACTTTGATGAGAGAGGCATTATGAAGATACCTATAAAATAGCAACAAATTATATAACAAAAAGGTTCATATTTGATCCAAATGAGACAATCTGAAACATGTTAAATAAGGCCTTGAAGTTTATGTAAAAATAATGGAATTCTTTTTCCCCACCTATAATATATATATATATTTAATTAGTGATCTTTGTGACTTTTGTAGGAATTAAATATAATTTAATCACTAATTTTATAAAATTCACTAAAATGTATGTATATATACCTATTTTGGTTAATAAATTAAAAAATAAATTTATCTTCTAAATAATAATATAAATACAAGAATAATTAGAAGAAAGCCTAGTAATAAATAGAAATAAAATTGAAATTGTTGACTCTTACCTACCACTTCAATTCCTGCGATATCTTAACTGTACTGACTGCTTTCTGACCTATGCTCAGGGGCCCACATCTTGTGGGTACGTGGAGGGCGTCCAAGAGCTGCCCGAGCTGGGACTGGCCGTCCTTTTCTTTACATGTCTGTCTCTTCCTTCTATATTTACATCAGGCGTCAGACCGTGCGACGGACCGGCCTGTTCTATTTCTTCCGGGTGCAACAAACCCATTCACCCGACCCCGCAATGCGGGAATAAGGCTAGGAAAGAAGAAGAAGACTGACTGCTTTCTGGCCAGATTCTGTTTGCAGCCACTGGCTCTCCCTAAATATTTCCTTCTTGTTGAAATCTAAAGTTAAAAAGAATAAAAACAAACAAATTAATAAATATTATTAATTTAGAATAAAATGTCTTAAATTTTCTCTAACCATTGAGTAAAGGAAAATGAAGGGCGATTAAAGTGCATTAAATATTGAGGAACGAGAAATTTTAGGATTCAAACAACTAATAAATTTATATATATTTAAAACGAATTTGAAGTGGGTCAAAGGGATATAAAAAAATAAGAGAGAATAATAAGAGAGCGACAGACAAAGGCTATTTTAAAAGAATATTAATGAAATGCCTTTGACCATTATTTCTTTGTTTTATATATATAATATACTATATATCTTGGCGGGCGGCGTCTTGGGATATGACTAAATGTTGTCCAGATAAATATATTTTAATTAATTTTGCACCATAATATAAAAATATGAAATAAGAAAATCCCCCTTGGCGGGGGCAATAAAACTTTCTGGGGTCTGGGATACCATTTTTCAATTACTTACACTCTAGAGAAGCGTCATTTTAAATTTTAATAAAATCGAGTGAAAAATAAAAAAAATGATAATAATTTTAGGGAGGGAGGGGGCATAGAGCGGAAAAAACCTTTTGAATTGTCGAATTTTAGGGGAAGGAAGAGATTTTATTTTTCATTTTAAAGAATTGATTAATATATTTTTCGTAAAGCGACTTAGAACCTGTTTTCCAATGCTTTCCTATGAGAGATTTGTGAACCCCTGATAAGGGTGGTTTCCTACCCCTAATTTGATATAATGATAGCCTAAAACCACCCCCAGGAAATTCTCTACACATTAAAAGAAACTCGTTGAAAATCGATCCAGTAGTTTCGGAGTCTATGCTTTACAAACACAGACAGACTTTATCTTTATATAATAGTATAGACATAGCTATATATATATATATATATATATATATATATATATGAAATGTTCTGGAAGGTTTCCGCGACCGGATGTATGCAAAGATAAGTTTTCTCGGGTTAAGTCGCTTGGGGTACTGAGATTTACTCGACGTTTCGGCTCTCCTTTTGGAGCCATTTTCAAGAGAAGCAAGTTAGGAGGTAATGGTGGAGGGGGGTTGTTTACGGGGTCGCAGTCTTCCTGGTCCCCAAGTCAATTTGGTGGATGACTCAGAGGCGTGGATTGGTCTCTGAGAGCTGGAGGAAGGTTGGGTGTGTGTAATTGTGTTCGGTTTAGATTGACTACGGGGCCTCAATCTGCCTACTCCCCAAGTCGGTGTTTTGGTGGATGCCTCAGAGGTTTGGGTTTGTCTCTGAGAAATAGACAGTGGTTGGTTGTGTGTAGTCGGGTTTGTGTTTGGTTTGGGTTGACTTTGTGGCCTCAATCTGTATACTCCCCAAGTCGGAGTGTTAGCTCTTGGTTCCCGGGGTCTCAACCTGCCTACTCCCCAGGCCGTGAGCAACTGAGGCAGGAGAGCCGAAACGTCGAGTAAATCTCAGCACCCCACGCGACTTAACCCGAGAAAACTTATCTTTGCATATATATGTATATATATAAAGTGATTGATGTTTTCTTGTTCTCACTTCCATCAAATATCTTTCAAAACCATATCTTAAATAAAAAAATTATATAATTCGCGATCTGTCTGTCACACTCTATTTGGCAAACTTCCCGTTGGAATTTTGAAACTAAATGTATTATGCTTAAAGAGGGCCTTCTGCGGATTACAGGAAAATTATTTTCATCCCGAAATGGCTATAACTTTTTGAGTTATTAATTCCTAAAGTCACGATTTCTTCCATTAGAAATGTATAGGCAAATATTCTTTCCATTTGAGTATTCTATGCAAGAAAACAAATCGTCAAAAATTGGAATAGTAATGATAATTTGTTTTTCATAATTAAGAATCTCATCTTCATTTTCTTTTAAAGACCCATTTTAGGAAAAATGAGAGTGATTAAATAGAAAACTTATTCAATTTAAGAGATTCCCCATGTAAAGAGTTTTTTAAAAATATTGGACATTTATTTATATAAAATAATTATCAACTTGAACTTCATATGCAAGAAGAGAATTAGATTGAAAATAATCTGAATCATTAAAATAAATACTTCTTTATGGGAATGAAAATTAAACACACTCACCTTATCGTTTTAATTTGACATATATAACTGGTGTATATATATTTCTGTCGATGACTATTGATGACTTGTCCTAATGAGATTATCAGATGGGCAGATAAGATGATGTTTTATGTGGAAATCACATCTAAAATGTGAATAAAATTAAATGAAATTAGAATCATTTAAATAAATTTTGAAAAAGTCTAGACTCTGATTAAGTCCCACTAACCCCTGAACCTACTTGTATACTTTAATTATTCAATTTCTCAGAATTAAAATCTTTAATATCACTAAATAAAACAATATAAATATTACAAACTCGTATGCAACCTTGACCGAGATGTATATTAATTATTCACAGTCATTTGGATTGATAAGTTTTGACAGATTTGAAAAAAATAGGCAAAGACAAGGAACTATTAAATTAGATTATTCAATAATTAATAATTTGATTATTTAGAATGAATTAGAGATGATTAAATGGGTCAAATTATTAACAAAATGATTAAAAGTAAAATTCAACAGTCAAAGAATAGACAGGTTAATACGAGTTTAGAATATTTATATTAATTTATTTAATGAATTTGTTCAAGATACTCATTCTGAGTATGTTAAATAAAGATTGAAATGAAATACTGACCTTAAAAGAGTAATTTAAGTAAAGAAATATTAAAAAATTGTGTTGTGAGAAATAAGTAGTATGCGGGCTGTCAGACATAGTCAAAGATGATTTAGAGAGACGAGGCATTCGATGCAATGTCGAAGGCACAGATTACATTTGCGCCAACTAGTGGCAATCATCTTAATTAGTTGGAAACGTTTTTTAAATTTTAACATGTGATTTATTTTTGAATTTAATTATTAATAAAATATATTGAGATTATTTTTAATTTTTAAGATATACAGAAGTGATGTTTCTGGTTTACAGGTATATCAGACTGGTCTTGTTTTTTGGAGACGATCAGATCGGTTTCGAAAAAAAAAAACTATGATTTTTTTTCTAATTCCTTTTTGCAGTGTCGGATTTACCACACCGACTAGGCCGCAGGCTAGAGGGGGCCGCAAACGTCAGTATTTTTTTTTTTAATTATATATTCAAAGAAAATATATTTTTGTAAAATTTCATCACATTTTAAGGGCTGAAATAGCGTTAAAATCAATCTCCTGGTACCTAGTTTTAAAAATTTTTCCGGATCCCCCCGTTAGGAAGGGGCCGCACAGGTAATTTGGCCTAGGGCCTCCAGTTGTGTAAATCCGGCACTGCCTTTTTGAAATATAAAATGCCTCTTTCTTTGGGTAAAAAAAGCACAGCGCATTAACGACTGCCACGATGAACCAGGCAAAAAGAAGAAGAATGAAATAAGAGGGAAGTAATGGAAGAAAATAAAAACAAATCTATGAAAAAAAGTAGATAAAGATTTACTAAAAGGATTAGTTTTTTTTTAACAATGACTTTTGTTTTAAAGAATGAATGAGTGAATCAATGAGATATAAAATTTGTTCAAACAACATTAATAATAATCAAATTCAATGATTGAAATTCAAAATATTTAATGACTAAAATGAAAAAAAATAATAATATTAACAAGATTTTGAATTATAAATAAAAAAGAACACCATTTAATATAAATATTCAATCAAAAAATAAATAAACAGGTATTTTGGCAAATTTTCAGAACGATCTAATAATGTATATATTTATAAATTTTTTTTTTTTTCCAACTCGTGTTGTTTACCCCCTTATGGGTATGGTGCGGCGCATGAAGTGAAACTCAAAACACTATAGAAAATTTATTTTTCAGTATTTTTATTTATTACAAAAGCAAAAATATTCTGAACATATTTTTTTTTTATAAAACATCGTTTTATTCTAAGTATCCACATTTTGTTTTAATAATTTTATAAATTGTTTTTGAATGAACCATTCGCATGCTGCACGTACGTGGGCTGACGAGGTGCGACGCATGAAGTGTTACTAAATTCAAATTGTTTCAGAGAAGCTCCCAAACACCACCATTCATGTGCCGCACCACATCAGCCCACGTACAGTGGAGGAAGAATATTAAGTCCCACTCATGAGTTTTCTACTTTGTGATTATTTCATTGTTTTTATAAAAGAAAATGAAAATCTTTATTGGAAATTTTCTAGGTTTGAACCATGTAGGTTTCCATTAAAAAATATAGAATATATTTTTAAAAACAATACGAATATTTTATATTTGTCATCTTTTATTTAACCAAGAATTTATCTACATTGTGCATGAGATTTTAATTTAAAAACAATGTAATAATCACAAGTAGAAAAACGCATGGGTGGAACTTAATATTATCCCTTGCAGGATGCGAGTCGTTTTTTCAAAAACAATTTATATTATAAAATTATTAAAGCAAAACTTGGATACGTAGAATAAAATGGATGTTTTATAAAAAATATGTTATGTTAAGAATATTTTTGCTTATGTAATAAATAAAAAAACTGTAAAATAATTATAATAATAATTATATATATATAATCTTCTATGGATATTGGGTCTTGCACTAGTCCATCTTTTTTCAATTTCAAATGTGTGAATTAATAATATATATATATATATTTTACAAACAATAGAATTAGCTTAGAACGATAGAAAAGGCTGTTTTTCATTATGAGAATTCAAGGGAGATGGTCATGATTTTTTCTAAAGAGAATCTTCTGTTTGGCTTTGATTAGGGCCCTGTCTATGGCAAAACAAATATAATGAAAAGACAAAAACGTCATGCCCTAGAGGCTATTTTTTTCTATCTGAGAAATCTCCAAAATCCTTCGCCAAGGAGCAAAGGCACAGGTCTGATACAATTATTTGCTGAAATAGAGGTTTGTATATATATATATATATATATATATCCGCATATAAACAAGATTTCTTCAATCAAATGATATTTAAAAAAATAGAGTTAAGAAATAAACTTCAAATATACAAATTTCATAGACCTATTTTAAAATTATATTAGTATTGCAATAAATGGTACAAAATTTGAATTTTTTTATATTGGTCGTTCTCGCCCTATGAACAAAAAAATATATATTTGTATATTCCCAAGGAGGATTATAATTTAATATGGGAGCATAGGCGCAGCCAGAATTTTTGATGGGGGGTGGTGTCCAAGAAGATTTGACCCCCCCCCCCCCCAGAGTCTAATGAAATATATAATATTTTAATCATACTTTTCAAACTTTTGAAAAATATAAGGATATTTTATCAATTTTTTAATATGTACAGTTTATTCAAAATATTAATTACTTATTATATAAAATTCTAAAGACAAAAGAAAAAAAAACATAAAAATAGAATATAATAAATTAGAAAATAGAATAAATAGATCTAAAAAAAATTACTTATATGACAAATTCGTTTTGGGTTTGGACCCCCAAACCCCCCTCTGGCTAGGCCTATGTATGGGACAGTCGTATATACATTGGCTTATAATAATAATTTTTGATTTCCACAATTAATTAGAAAACTACCTGTATATAAAAATGGTGGATCTTTTTTATTTATTAATTTTTTTTAATATGTACAGTTTATTCAAAATATTATTTACTTATAATATAAAATTCTAAAAACAAAAGAAAAACATAAAAAATAGAAAATAATAAATTAGAAAATCGAATAAATAGATCTAAAAAAATACTAATTTCTTAAATAACAAATTCGTTTATTCGATTATTAACATTATTAATAATAAATAAGTTTTTTCCGACCTGCAGAAAGAATTTTGTATCTTTAAGATCTATTCATTAGATTTTTTTTTTTTTTTTTTTTTTTTGTAAATATGCAAAGACAAGCGATAACGTTGTCTAATTTTAATTATTATTATTATTATTATTTAAAAAATTAAGTCTTTCTCTAAATTTATATATATATATATATATATATATATATATAAATATAGAGATTGTGAATTATTATTTTTTTTTGCATTAAACTCCGTGCTAGGAGCAGGCAAGTGGAAGAGAAAGTATTCACGCAAACGAACGACAGCGAATATATTGGAGTAGTAGTAAGTAAGTAGTACGTACATTTTATGCAATTAGGCACACACTTTTTAATTTTTTTTCTTTTTAGAACACACAAATCAGGAACACACACTGAATTTTTTTTTTTTAATTAGTCTCTCCGATTCGTTCGTCACATAAGAATAATTCGCAAAAATGAAATGTAAAAAAAAAAACGAAAAAACAAATTGGCCAGATTCGCCGCCGCCACCGCCGCTGCGCATTATTAAATTTTTTTTTTTTATGGCAAGGCACTAATATTTATATAATTTCTAGCTCGGCTTATCTGGTCTGTCTGTCCTGGTCCCGAGAAGAGATTATCACACTTTTTGAGAACTTGGTCCGTTCTTCTTTTTTCTCTCTCTCTCTCAACTTTTATTTTTAGGTTGCCAATTAATTAAGGGATCATAGGGGGGATTTGGGTCAGGCATAAAAAAATAGATAGAGCCGTTAATAAAATAAATGGCATTGATGAGATTGATTTTTATCTATTTTTTTTTTTTTTTTTTAATTATTATGCGCAAATATGAGAGAGATGTTTTCACTGATTTTTTCTTGATGTGTTATCGATGTAGCCGTTATTAACTCCATTGCTATAGCAGCTGTTATAGGCCTTGGCGTATTCGTATGTATATTCTTTAACAATGTCTTTGACTGTGAATCCATTCGCGTTGGCGTCAAGGACCTTAGTTTGATCGTGATCATAACCGTTGACAGCCTGCAAAAATAAAAAGTTGGATTAAAAAAAAAAACATTTATATTAATGTATATTTTACTTAACTTTTATAAAATATAATTCAAAATTATAAATTTTATATTTATTTGGATTGTAAGTAAAACGTTAACAAGGCAACAAAAACGAAAAAGATTTATGAAACACCCTCTCCTTCAATTTATGAATATTTTACAATATTTCATTATATCAGATTAAGAAGTAGAAGAATCGGAATCAGTAATAAAAAAAAATCGATTTTTTTGAACTTTTTTAGTAAATCGGCTCTCCTGAAAATTTAGCTCAGTGAAGATTTGGTACCTTTTCAAGTGGACGGTCTCATATATATACAGTATATACTGTATATATAAAAAGAACAAATGATGGAATAAGGGTGAAAGTTTTTCTCAGATTGTGAAATACACAGGTATATATATATATATATATATATATCATATATATATATATATATATATATTATGGGTGTCGCGCGGCAGACGCATGGATTTCAAAAATCAATAAAAATAATCTGCCAAAATGGTAGTCCTCACAGTTCTAATATTGCGTAAGCCTTTGACTGAAGTTTTCGTGGACTCTTTCCGGCATTTCCACAGGAATTTGAAGGATTTTGACTTGAACGTTGTTGTATAAAAGGGATTTTATGTAGTCCCACAAGAAAATCTGGAGGCAACGAGGAAGCATGTTTTCGTTAGCGAGTTGTCGAGCTTCTAAATCCCGTGGTTTCAATTCCTGGATGACAAGCATCTTGTAGTGGTGTAAATGAAGTTGTTCTTTAAAGATTCGTTGAATCGAACGTCTCGAAATGCCAAGGGCGCCTGCCTGTTTACGAATTGAACGCCTGGGAGATTGTTCAATTGCAGCTCGAACCCGCTCGATGTTTTATGGGGTAGAGACAGTTCTCTGAGGCCCCCTTTTATCGTGGACACATTTCTGAAGGCATTAACCCACGCGATAATTCGATTTCAATCGGGAACTCGCCCGGGGGGCGATTTTGAGCCCCAAATGGAAGACTCGCTGCACGCGGATGATCGAGCGGGCGTTCGAAAAATAGGTTTCCACACAAAACCCATCTTGCTTCACGGAACACTCCACCCCGATCCACCCTGTATATATATATAATGAAGTCAATAATTTTTTTTATTTTTTTTATTTTCCTATCTCTCCACAGATTACCTCCAATTACAGGGAGTCTCCAAGTAGCCACGACCTCCTTAAATAATAATTGTATAATCGTAGTCCTGAATACATCACTTAAAAAAAGCACTCTATTATTTCACTCTTAGAAAAAGTTTTCACCCTTATTCCATCAATAATTTTTTAGTAGTGATTAGTAAAATCTCTCCCAAAGAAGTGTTTGTTGATATTTTTTATTCTGATAAAAAAATAATAATAATATCTGTCAATTTTTAATATGAATTTATTAATATTAAAATTATTCATTATCTTTTATTTATGCTAGCCTGATATCCGTTCTTATTTATTTAAATTAATTGCTAACGGAATCAGGTCATTGGTTCAAATCATGAACCAAGATATTTCTAAAGCAGTGGTCGGAATTCCTTTAAATAGTGAAAATTTTAAAAATCGATTTGCAATATGTTTTTGTTCTTTTGGTTATTTTACATAAACAAAATTCATTTTTATCCCTTCTTATATATACAGAGAGAGAAAAATACAATGTCGAGATTTTGATAGAAATACACGTTTTAATATTCCTGATTCGAAAAAAAAAACGGGTGTCGCAAATAAATTTTACCTCTTGGGTTTTATTATAATGCGAGAAACTAAATATAACTCGACACAAAGCAATCTGGTGTGACAGCACATAACACAACTGTGCAGTCACACCAAATTTTCTAATTAAAAGTGAGTTTTAAACAATATCTGAGTTTATGAAAATCATAAGACGGCCACTCAGTTTGCCGACCGCTGCTTTAATGAACTGGGAAAATGTGTTGTAGCCAGACACGCCGTCTCGTTTTAAGCAAAACGTTTAAAAATATTTGTCTAGGTGAATTTTAATCTAACCAAATAATTTATTATTCACTGGGATTGAGGTCAGGATAAGATAGAAAAAAGAATGACTGATCAAATTTCAAATTAGAATCATTCATTTTTCATTGATTTTTTCAACGGCTTTGTTTTATGCGTCTTGAAGACAGAGGAAAAATATCAATTGAAAATTATAAATCATTTGAATATCCGTTTCAAAGGAAATCCCGGTCTTGAAGGTTTATTCCCCTAACCTAGTCAAGTTTTAATATATGAGAACCGGTTCTTCACCTGGTCCCACCATGATTTGTATAAACGTACCATACAAACTCCATTATTTTTCTTGTGCAATAGTTCTCTTTTGGTGTAACTTGATTTATAAAAATCTTTAAACAGAAATAAGAAGAGGAGTCCATGCATAGCGATCCAAAACACAAACGATTTCGGATAATCGCACTCGATAAATAGAAGTTGAAATTGATGACCAAAGATAAAAACAAACTGGATCTGAAAATAAAAATATATTCATTAGACATGTCATGCTTGTATTAAAAATAAAAATCTTAAATATAAAAATTTTTTCAAATTTTCATTATCAAACAAATAAAAAGAAGTCAAAAGAAATTTCTAGTAAAAATGGTGGATGCAGGACACAAGAATTTGTCCCTGTTTTTAGAAAAATGTGAGAGTGAATGAGGCGACGGTTCCAGGAATTTGTCAATGAGGGAGGGGGTGGAATTTGTTGTCTAGGGGTGCACAGTCCATTCAAGAAATGAGGGTAATGGGAATAATAATAATTTAGTTCACGATTCAAATTAGCATTAATGTATAATTAAAATAATATTTTTTTCAAAGCCTCTGCTCTAGGGGGGCATTTGCCCCTCCCCCAAGGTTTTGAAAGAATATAGTAAATTCTGATCTTAGCCCCTAAATGCGACAAACTCACACACTCTCTTTATAAATAAGAATAGAAGATGGTATAGACAGTGGCGTATTCAAAGGGGGGGGGGGGGGGGGGGGCAGCCCCTCCCCCCCAAAGCCTTCTCCAAAACAAAAAAATACCTATTGTTTTCCCTAATGATTTTTTTTTAAATAATTATTTTATTAACTTTCATAAATTCTAAAATCTAAAAAAAAACTTAGACTATAAATAATTGAAAAAATCTCTAATATTTACGAATTTTGTATTAAAATTATTTTTTATTTCAAGAAAAAAATTTTATTTTATTTGTTTTTTATTTATAATTATTATATTATCTAAAAAAAATTTCTCCGCTTTAAGTTTCTTGGAGAAGGGGGGAGGGAGTCTCCCCCACCCCAAGCCGAAATCCTGGCTACGCTACTGGGTATAGATAAAATTATAGATGTTCTATATATAGGCCTATATGTTTATATGTATATAAATTAAGTAGCACAGGAAGGAACATTTTTTTTGGCCCCCTCCCCCTACCTCACTGCTCTGCCCTCCCTTAATACCGCTTTAAATTTGAATTCCGCAAAATATTGTATTAAAATTGTTAAACTAAAGCGCTAAATGTAGAGTTTATTTTTTTATAAATAATCCATTATTTTTATTATAGCAAATAAATGAATAAGAAATGACCTAATTTAAAATTTTTTGATGTTTAAAAATGCAAAGTAATGTTTGCTTATGAAAGACATTTATTTAGTAATCAATATATTGTATAAATTTGTTCGATTGAGATGTTATTTATATTTCCTGGTATTATTTGTTAATTAATAAATGTGTAAATTGGTTAAAAGGGCATTTAATAGTCGTTGATCTTAACCCAATTTTGTTTAAAAACAAATTTTTAATTCAAATCAAATTCTAATTCTATCTTAGTGAGTCGTGAAGGTGAGAGAGGAATTGTTTTTTATTTGAATAAATGTAATATAATTATGTCGTTGCTTCTTTTAAAAAACAAATACTTTCCCCCTCCCATTTTTAGCTAGCGGCGCGACTCAACTCAGAGGTCTTTTCATTTAAAAATTGTCTGTATTTGTTTTAAATATTATTAAACTCATTAAAAGCATTAAGCCCGAAGGATCTTGCTTAATGTCCTTTAAAAAAGCATAGTCTCCCAGAAGCAAATCCCTCCCACTCTGGGAACAAATCCTGATTGCGCCACTGTTGAACTTAGAAATTAATATGCATTTATTATTCAAAATTTTATTATCTATTTAGCAGGTAATAAAAGTTTTGTAAAAAAAATGATAGAGGAAAAAAATTTTTTCCTCATCAAATTAAAAGCAACAATTTTATACTGTGCTTGCGAAGAGAGGGGGGATCCTGGGAACAATTTTTTTTTTGCGGGGCAAAATTTCTTATAATGAAAAATATCTCGAGTGTTTAGACGGGTTTTATTTTTGCCATAGATTTAAAATATTTTAATTAAAAAAAAAAAAAAACATTTTGAAATATTTTTTGGGTGTGTGGCGGCAAGCCACAAATCCTTCCCACTACTATATTTATAAAAAAAATTATAAGATCCTTCACGATAAAACCAATAAAATTGAGCCCCAAAAATTTAAAAAGGAGAAAAATTTTAAAATAGTAATTAGTAAATTAGATACAAACCATTTGAAAAGCTGTCAAATATTTTTTCCACCATAAATATTTTTGATATTGTGGTCCAAGTGCACTCATCATATAATAAAAGTACATCACGATATGGACAAATGTATTTAATAATGCAAAAAACGAACTGTGACCACCTGAAAAAAATAAAAGAATATACAGATAATGCTTGTTGCAAAAATATTTTATATTAAAAAAAAACTGAAAAAGTGCATCTTTAAAGTACTAGTATCTTTAGTCGATTTTGTTCAAAAGCTTCGTGTCACGTCCCAGGGGGTGCCTAACTTAAATATAAAATTTCAGCATCGAAGGTCTTTTCGTTCTTGAGATATTTTGTTCACAGACACACAGACAGACCATTTCGCGAAAACCACTTTTTTGGACTCAGGGGACCTCAAAAAGTGTATATCCATCAAATTCTCGACATCGAATTTTTGACATGAATCCACGGATACAAGGGGGAGGGGGTAAAGGGGGTAATTACCCCCTCCCCCGAGATTTGAAAAAAAAATACTTTTTTTCGAAAAAAAAATTTATTTTTAATGTAAAATTTTAAAAATTAATACTTAAAAATTTGATTTGTATTTATATTCTGGCAAACAAGTACAGAATGCGCCTTTAAATTACCGAAATTAAGAAAAAATAGTGTGCTGTGCGACGGGTCACACCAGATTACCCCCCTCCCCCCGAGAAACACCTCTGGATCCGCCCTTGATATTAACATATATAGAGGGAAGAGAAAGTAAAAATTTAAATGGAATTTCTAATATTAATAACACTTGGGAAAATAATTAAACATATACGTATAAAAAAAAAAATATTTACTACAAAATCAAAAATTTGGCCTCTCACTTGTATAAGCCCTGGGGGGTTTTAAAATTGTGCCCGAATTTTTTATTTTTTTTTTTAATCAATATTATTCCAATCAACCTTTCATTAATTAAATTAAATCTTTCAAGGATGAATTATCTAATATATTTACAAAAAAATAATCTAGTTATCTTATTTAAATTATTCAACTAGTAGAATCTAGTTTTCAGTATTAAATTAATTCATACATTTTTTTTTTAAATTTATTCAGAAGATGATTTTGTAGTAAATTTCTTTTGGATATAATGTAAAAGCAAACCTTTGGGAAGAGAAACGCTTCATATTAATTTTCAATAATTTTCGCTGTTTCATAAAAATGTGTCCAAAATCCCGTGAGTAAGTAGAGAATGGCTTTTAAAAGAGATAATAAATGAATAATTGTTTTTTTGATAAGGAGAGTGAAATGATTAACTTCGAAAAGAGAGGAGAGGCGAAAATAGATCCCCCCCCTCCTTTGCGTTTCTCCTCGGGCTACATCTATGCTAATTTGTTCTTGACACAATTCTTGACTTATTTATTCTCAAAAAATGTATATTTAAAAAATAAATAGAATGGTCAATAAGACCTTGTCAATTTAAAATATATATTATCGGAAATTAAAATATTTTTATATCAAACGAGGAGGTTGACTGAAGTCCTGAGTAAAATGAGAAGCGTGCGCTTTATCACTTAAAACGTTTTTTACTTTCTCTTACCCTATATATGAAAAATATAGATATAATAATATAAAAATATAGAGAGAGAAAGTATTGCGATCATGTCAAAAATTTGATGTCAAGATTTCAGGGGCGTATATAGAAATTTTTTCGGGGGGGGCCCGAACTGAAAATTTTTCCCTGCGGAAAATTTTTTTTTTTAAGAAACTAAACTTTTTTCACACGAAATTTTTGCGAAACATTTTTTCCTTTGCGGAACCAAAGTTTTCCATCCTACGGAAAAATTTGTTGCGTTGATGTCTGTATATCCCTATATATGTATTAATGTGTTTGGGATATTTCCTTCTCCCGAAATTCTTTCTCACTCGCGTGCCCGCCCTCCTCGGCCCTTTTTTCTCCTCTCTCTTCCTCCCCCCCTCCCCCCTACTAACGCCCCTGCAAGATTTTGATGGATATACATGTTTTGAGGTTTCTGAGTCCAAAAAAGTGGGTTCCGCAAATTGGTCTGTCTGTGTGTAACGATTTTTAGCATGAAGGACTTGAGCTACCAGATTGAAATTTTCTATTTAAGTTAGATACCCTCCCGGACATTCAAAATAAGCTTTTGAACAAAATTGGCCTAAAAATAATAGTATTTTACCCCCTCAGCCCCCCGCCCCCCAAAAAAAAAAAAAAAAAAAAAAAAAAAAAGGAAAAAAATTTGCTTGAGGGGGGGAAAAATTTATTTTCCCCTCCAAAAAAAAAAAATGATTTTTTTTGGGGGGGGGAAAAAAATAATAAAAAAAAAAGGTAAAAAGAAAAAAATTTTTTAAGAAAAAAAGTTTTTTTTTTTGATGGGTTTGGGGCGAAAACGAAGGAGGAGGGGGAATATTGGGTTGGGGTTGGGGCAGAAAATCTTGTTTCGGGGGCCCAGTTTTACTGATGTACTTTTTCACTTTTTTTTTCGATTTTCTCCAAATTCGCTCCAAAAAAATTGTTGAAAATTCAAAAATCAACTTTTTTTTTGGATGCTCTTTAAAAAGTATATTTTTCGTGAAAATTGTTTGAAGTACACTTTACTGATGTGATATTTCAGATTTTTCAAATTCATTTTCCGGCTCTTCCTTCCATAGAACCAATGTTAAATCCCTATGGAGATTTACATGTTAATTTCGATTCAAAAGGGGGTCCCCTTTGGAACTTTTTACACATTTTAAAAATTTATTTCCAATTTTTATGAAATTTTGCATTTATTTAGGATTCTCTTTTGTGTATAAAATATCCAAATATGAGATTAAAACTTTGAAAAATAACTATAGTTTGTTTAAAGCAGTCAACATTTAAAATGAAAGTTTGGAACTAAGATGGTATGGGAAACTAAATATATCTCGACACAAAAAATCTGGAGTGACCAGCACGGAAGGGTAAGAGAAAGTTGTGTGCAGTGCGGCAGTCACACCAGATTTTTTAGAGTTATTTTTCACTTATTCACACACAGAACGTCGATTAAAAGTGCATTATTACGAATAAAAAAATATGGTTTTATTCTCCGGTTCCTTCTATATACGTATGGTCCAGCAAAAGTCCTAATTCTAATAAAAAAATAAATTTTGAAGAGTTTCCTGAATTGTTTAATATTATTTTCCAATTATTTATGCACCGGGGAATTATGATCTCAAAAATGTATTCATAATCCGTTCACTAATTAAAATTAGTATTTTATTTGTTAGTGGATGTCGTACGCGTACATATACCGCAGTTGTGAGAAAAACTCAAAAATTTATATTCATAAATGATTTATTAAAAGTATTATTCAATTAGTAACCATTAATCAGCGAAACCCTATGTTTTTCCCCTATTTCAATAATATAAAAAAAAATTAAAAAGAAAAATAATAATTATTTTATCTTATTTACGTGTACATATAGCAAAAAAAAAGACGATAAAAGTTTAAAAAGAAAAAAAAGATAATCCTTCTTTATCTGAAAGAACAGACGTCATTCATTACCTGGGGCAAACTTCATCCCAAACCAGACACTCATAGGCATAATTCCGTGATGAATCACATGCAGATTTGACACCTGATTGTGTTTCTTTCTTAAGATGAAAAAGAGCTGAAAAATATAGAACAACACCTATTATATAATTGTTTACTAATTACAACTAAATAACTAAGCTTATGAATATATATTTTAGCTATGGGTCATTGTACGAAAATGGTTTAACTTTGGGGTCGAATTTGGAATGCACAATTTGTAACTTTGATTTCAATTGTTTGTAATGATTTTGAAAAACACAAAAAAACTGTTAATTGATATGGAATACTTTTTTCTTTTATATATTAAATATAACAATGAAAAGACAGCAAATCCAGTATAAAATAATTATTAATAAATTTCCAAAATATTACTTACTAGGAGACTAACAAATTGAGTGTTTACATGCTGATTTTTGACACAACATTAACAATAAAAGTTAACCCATTTTTGTAGAATGACCCGGAAATATATATATATATATACATATATATATCTAAAAAAATGAATCAACCTCAATCGTAATCTCGAGAATTATAAATTCTAAATTTTTGAGATTCATGAACTCCTAACAGCAGTTTTCCGATGTGTACTTTTGTAACAAATAAAGATCTCGAAAAAGTCAATTTTTTCAATATTATTATTATTTCGATTACTAAATTTTCCAAATCTCCTCACTTTGTAAATCTTAAGTTAAGGTGGCGTCTCGGGTTCTAATTTTGGGAGATTCCAGCGCCACAAATTTGAAGCTACCTCAATTTTTTTTATTAAAGTTATTTAAAATGTCACAACTTATAGAGCCCTTTTTTGATTTTCGAAAAAATAAAAATTTTTTTAGATTTATTGCATTAAATTACAAACAGACACGATCGGCAAAACTGCTGTTAGGCAGTTCATGAATGCCTAAAAATTTAGACATTTCATGTAATTCTCGACATTACACGATCTGTCTAAGGCCCAATTCATTTCATGACTGTCTAAAATTTTACCAATCATGTAACTGTTTGACCATCACATCTCTCGTTAATTTGAGTTCTACTGTCTAATTTCCATCGTCACGACATATATATATTTATAATCATTTTTTTTTTTTTTTTAAATTATAATATAATCAACCCTTGAAATAATTTAAAGGATTCATGTATTCCGACAAATTGTTGAAATAAATGAAAGTAAGAATCAGACAAGGACAGAAAGAATCACTCTTAATTAATTATTCGAGGTTTTTCCCAGATTCCCCGGGGATTCCCGGAGTGTAACCCCCGCGAAGTTGTCATAAATCGTTTGTATTTCTTATTAATTTTTTTTTTTTAAATTGCCTCAAAATATTTAATAAATTCAACACTTTCTCTAAAATTTGTGTGTATTTTTTATTCTCATACGTAAATTATTTCATCAATTATTACTTTATATTTGATTGACACGTTACAGTTAGATTTTATCCATACGTTTATTTTTAGAATAATATAATCATTATCTTCGTATTGAGGAGAAATTTTTTATGAATATAAATAGTACTCTGAGAAGCATACTTATAATGCCACTATGAAATATAGAAGGTATATTCAATTATTGAAATGGAGGATAGAAAATTGAATAATTTAGAAAAAAATATTATTTTTAGCTAATTTTTTTCTCAATTTTATTTGAATTTTTAATAAACAGAGAAATAATTTTTCTTGCTTAAATAAACCAAAAGCATTCGATTAACGATATAATATTTTTCTTGATTCGAATATTCTTGTACTTTTATTTATTTGAATAATTAAAAGAAATCTAATTTAGAATTCAGGATGGACTCAAAAAAAATTTAGAATCTCTTTTTATTTAATTAAAGAGAAAATTCATACGTTAATTGAGAGAAGAAAACAAATAGAATAGTAAAGATTAGAGAGAGAGAGTGTGAAGTAATATCGTTATGAATCAAAAGTGAGCCGTAAAATGTTAAAATATTCCGTTATTTATTAGTAAAGGAATCTTAATTAGTTAATTAATATCTATATGACAATAAAATAAATATGTGGCGTGATTCATTCACAATTTAAGAGATAACCTTGCTCCCATGGAGTATTCAACTAAAATGTTTTCTTTAAGAATTCGAATCGTCTCCGATCAAAACTGGTATGCTTAGTTTTTAAATCTTTTTAGAATTGCATAAGCCTGTTTGTGGGAGAATTGAACTTTATAAAATTAAAATAAATAGAAAATCCACCTTGACCTTCTGACCGGTTATTATAAATAGGGTAAAATCTGGTAAATTGGATCAATTTTCATTATATCATATAATTAAAGAAATGCTCGTATACAAGATACTATTCAAGAAAAACTCCGATACTTCACATAATTTACTAGTAAATTGGATGAGAAGAGAGATACGATTCACCCGATTTCATACTAATAAAAATATCAAGTTAATGAATATGAAAAGGAAGAAAAGATAAAACTGAATCCTATTTTAATTCTCCGGAAATATTTCGATCCCTTTATTAAGGATCTTCCAAAATGGACTGATGATGGTTCTTGCCGAGTAAAAATGATTAAAAATGATCGAAGGATCCACACGCTATTGCAATAGTATTGAGACTAAAGCCCGGTAGCTGGGCAGCCCAAATGGCAGCTTGTCTTTGTGAGAAATACCTTTTTCAAAGCAGACACTAGGGCGAACGGCCCTTTTTAACAAAAGAATATCCATAAAAATTAATCTTTTTAATATAAATTTCAAGATAGATGAAATAAAAATTATCTCAATGTTTTAATTAGAAAAAAAAGGTTCAGTGACTGTGTGGCATTTGGGCTGCCTAACTACCGGGCTTTAGTCTCAATAGATGGTAGCCTACATTATGTATTTTTTGCTAGCTGGAAGTTAGGCAACCCCAATAGTCAACTCAATGATTTTTTAATTAATTGCTCCAGAGCAAAGAAAATAATTTCTTATACTTGGTTAGCTCTAATTGAAAAATCCATTAGTTAGTTGGTCTGTTGGCCTACCTTCCAGGGAAACAAACATGAACTCATCTATTAAAATCGAATAGATTAATATTGATATGAATGGGCACTATGAAATATCAATATAATGGTTACTGCTAAAGAAATTCCATTAAAAAGGTATTTTATTAATAAAATCTTGAAAATAAATCTGTTGTCACATATTTTAATAATTCTGTTAACGTTTACTAATTTACATTCCCGATAATAAACAATGGCCCTAAAGGCGCAAAGGAAAGTCCATGAAATAAATATATACAATCTACGCAATATAGGAATAGTATTATGAAAATATTTCACTTTCTCTAATAAATTTTTCTAAAGAATATTTTTGACTAATTGGAATAATAATTAAAACGAAATGATAAAATTGGATTCTTAAAAAAAATAAAAAAAAAAAATATCAAATATGAAATGAAAGTGAAATTTGGTTCTAAAATGGATGTTTTGGTTACTAGATCCTACTCCCAAATGGGAATTGTTAATTAGTGCAGGAAAAAGATTAATTTTTAAAAAATGTTTGGTTAAAAAAAAAATTGTTGATTTCAACTTGTAGTTGAGTGGCTTTCATGTATATTCATAAATAATAAATAACGATGTGATAATTTTTTTCGGAAATGTGCGTTCTTAACTTTTTAAATAATTAGTAAATTATAGATATAACAGGTTATAGGAAATAAGGATTTATCAGTGAAAGTTTTTTTTTTTTTTTAATATTTTGTCAAAATATAAGTTTTTCACAAAGCGATGTTGGCAATTTTTTTTTTTTAATTAAGTTTGATCGTCTGTAATAACTCGAAAATAAAATTTTTTTTTTACTCCTTAATATATTATTCCGGAGCATAAGAAGTCTATAGGAAAATTAACAACCAATGGGTTGCAAAAAAATAATCAATATTTTTTTTACAAGATTCCCCTGATATAATGAGATGTGTGTGAAAAGATTAAATCAAAATAATTTGACGTAATTGTTTTATACCAATATTGTAAATATTATTATCCTGTGAGCAAAATTTTTTTGCAAATTGAAAAGATATAATTTTTTTTTTTAAATAACTACCGTAATTATATAAATTGCTAAGTGATTTTATACTCACAGTATCAAAAAACTCCGTAAACTTGGAGAAATAATACCACCAACATGTATTCACCATCTGAAAAATATTTTTATATTATTATCTCTTACTTATCTAAAATATTTAAATTCTAGAGAGACAGTTTATCTATTGTGTATTAAATTTCATTAGAAAAGTGATAAAGGAATTTAAAAAATATTATAGCCTATTTATTTTTGACAAAAATATATATTGAGATAATACAAGCTTGTATTTGTTTTTTTGACAAGCAAAAAAAAAAAAAAAATAGTTATTTTATATTGGAAATTCAAATAAACTAAGCCTTGCTTAAATAGAGTTTGAATTGAATTTGTTGAGCTTCTAAAGAATTCAATTCTAAATAAAAATGTGAAGTTTTTAGTATATATTTAAAAAATAATTAACAGAGAGAGAGATCCGAAAAATCAGAAGAGGGGTTATTTATTTCTCCCTACATATTATTTCTCAATGCGACAGAATTTGTTCCTGGGAGGGGACTAGCCGCTCCGCCCGCCCTGGAGGGATGGGCTTATTATTATTATAATTTTTTTTTTTAACACTCACACTTTTTCCTCATTCACACTCACACTCACACACACATTCACACAGTCTTTTCGGCAACTCAGGCCATATAAGACTTTTACGATAACCGTTGATTAATTATATATATATATATTTGTGGTCTAGGCATTCTTATTTAACCCCTTTGGTATCCAAATGGCTTAAATAAAATTATCGGGGATCCGAACTCGCGACCCTTGGTATACAAGGCCAGCACGCTAACCCATAAACCAAGTCAGAGGGCCTTATTATTTTTATAAAAAAAAACACTAAAAATATAATGTATTTTCAAATAAAGACAAGCTACTATTTTTTTCTTTTCTATTACAATACTAAGTATACAATATTTGTAATGTTCGTAATATATATTTCTATTTTTTTTCTCTCTTCTAGGGAGGAGGGGGTTAAAACTCTGGTGGGATATATTGTAAAAATATTAAATAGAATTTGGACTAAGAGGTTCATTAAAAGTCGAAAACTTTGGACCCAGACACTTGCTGTAGAACTTCTTCAGTGATTGGAATCATAGAGAGAGAGCCTTATTATAAAAAATTAAACAGGTTTTAACAAAAAATACATTTCTAACTTCTTGCTTTTGTTAAAAACTGTTTAATTTTTTTCGCTTTGGCTTTATTTGATTCCAACCATTGAAGAGATTCTATATCAAGTGGACGAAGCATTGTTGGGGGTCAATAAAGTTTTGTTAAAAACCTTTAGACGTTTAATGAACTTCTTCGTCCAAATCCTATTTAATATTGTGAAAAAGTTTCCTGAGCTTCATCTAATTTAGTATAGATATTAATATTATCACTGGAAAATAGAACTAATTTTTCTTATAATAATTTTGGCAAAAGGAAATTATTTTTATTTTTTCGATTCGAGGTCATTTAGATCACATTCCTATTTCTTTCAATTGATTGGTAGTCAATTCTAGAGAAATATATTTTTGTCTACTTGGGACGCGAATTTCTAATCCCAGGCTAGTGCTCTGCCGCTGCGCTGGTCAGAAATAAATAATTATAAATATAAAAAAATTAAATTAGCACTTAGCAAGAGAAGCTTATTAAACGTGTGCTAAGTTACTAAATAATTTGACTTGTTAGTTTTTTTTTTTTTTTTAATTAGGTTGAAATTTAGATTTTTTAGCACTAAATGAAGCGAATTTCACATGAATAGCAATGCAGCAATCTTGTTCATAAGAATTTTAATTTATTTCACAATAAATTTAACGATTTTCAATAGAAGTTGGGTAACCATCAGTCGTAATATTTGTTTGGCACCTAGGCATACGGCCAAAATGTACAGGTATTTGATATAAAAAAGAATTTTTGATGCGGCTACCATTAATTGAAATCATTTCAGGCGGGGTTTAAATGACCCCAGAAAAGTACTTGAAGAAATTTATTTTAAAAAAATGACAATACTTTGTATATTGCATATATAGGCAAGAGAAAGTAAAAAAAAAAAAAACAAGTAAAAGTCAATGTTTAAAAGAAAAAGTAGAGGAAAATTAAAATCTAGATGAAATGAAATTTACTTCCTTGATTTGCTAAATTTATAAAACAAACTCCTAATAAATATCTAAAGAAAGTTGAAAATAAATTCCTTTAATAAATTAAAATTATGATGTAATATATATAAAAAAAAAAGAAAAACTCACCCTTAAGGCCATCGGACTATTTGAATAGTCTACAGGCTGACACCGAAAACTGTAGTGCCCCGCCCAGCCGCTCATCAGGTACTAAAACAAAAAAAAAAAATTGAATTAATACTATTTAATATATAAGTACTGTAATTAATGTCTTTAATAGTAGTTTATTTTTTAAGTATTTTTATTATTGTTCTCACCGGTGGGGGTTTTAAACTGTTGCCCTTGTTATTATTGATAAACTTAAAATCCAAGAGGAGTGGGTTGCGATCTAAGATAATCGGTTGAAAATTGTTTAATATCGTTTGGGTATTAATATATAAATATATTAATTTTTAAAATTTTACATTAAAAATAAATTTTTTTTGAAAAAAAGTATTTTTTTAAATCTCGCGAGGGGGGGTAATTACCCCCTTTACCCCCCCCCCTTGGATCCTTTCCGATGGAATAAAATAAGTATAATAATTAAAGCATATTTTATTCAGAGGGTTGTTTTTTTTTTTTTAGTTGCTGACAAGATGCGCATTTACATTGTTTCGGCATTAGGCAAGCCCGTAGCCAAAATTTAGTGAGAGGTAAAAAATTTTGGAAAATGGGGGGGGGTATTATTAATTTTGTTCAATGACATTCATTTCGTTGGAGTAACGTCTCACTAATGGTCAGTATATATGTAAAAAATTTTTATAATTTTGTGAAAATGAAACCATTTCAGGGGGTGGGGTGTAGTCATGGCGTAACTAGGGGTTCCGGGGGAGACCCCTCCAAGAAAAATTAAGTCAATATGGGGCCTCTCAGGCCCCCCCGGAGGATGGCTGATCCCATGCACTCCCCCCAGTCAAATACCCTAGTTACGTTTATGGGCGTAGTCCCCTCCCTTAGCAATAGTCTTCATCAGAGCTACATAAAAATTAAGTTAATTAGCATCAAATCAAGGGCGGATACAAGGGGGTAAAGGGGGGTAATTACCCCGCTGAGATTTGAAAAAAATACTTTTTTTCGAAAAAAATGTATTTTTAATGTAAAATTTTAAAAATTAATACTTAAAAATTTGATTTGTATTTATATTCCGTCAAACAAGTACAGAATGCGCCTTTAAATTACCGAAATTAAGAAAAACATAGTGTGCTGTGCGACCAGTCACTCCAGATTACCCCCTCCCCCAGAAACACTTCTGGATCCGCCACTGCATCAAATACATATATAGGCCCTACATATTTTGTCAAGTTGTTTTTTATTATTCTTACCTCCAACGTCAATAAATAGACTATATCATGAATGCATGTAAATTTTTTTATTACATAGATAAATAGACTATAGGCATATATATATTTTTTCCAAACATATATCGTTTAAATACATGTATATAACTATATATTACAAGAGGTGTCAAAAAAATTGATATATGACCGCCAAGTTATAGAATTAAAGTTTGGCAACTATACTTGTTGCCTTTTTTTGGTATACATTTTATTTGTCTCTTATATGATGACTTTGCCATCTCTCAAGAATATAAAATAGCAATTAAAATTAATTTCTAATCACTTGCAAATTGGAATGTTATGAAGATATTGTTTCATTAATGAAAGGAAATGTTATTTTTCTCTTATTTACTATTATTATTAGATAATAAGTTGAAAAAAAAAACTTGATTTTATTAACATAAAAAGTGAAAATCAGTGAAAAGTGTTAATTAATTTTTCAAAAATATATATTTTTTTTTAATAAAGATGTTATATTATAAGAATGTTATGCTTTTTCTCTTTAATAAGGCTTATTAAAAGGAGATCGTAACCTCAAATCAATTTGGCGCAAACAAAATTCTAATAAATGTTTGATTATATATATCTAAATTAGAGCCGTGGTAGAGTATTCGCTTCTTATGCTGGGAGTTAGGTGTTCGCTTCCCGTCCCAAGCGGCAAAAATTTATTGGCTTGAAATAATTAAAGACGAGGTATAATAGATTACGAAAAAGATGTATAAATATTAAATTTAGGACAAATAAACGCTTGATTAAAAGAAAAGACTGGTAACAAAAGAGAATATAGGTATGCGATTTCAATTTTTTTATTCCGGTCTCCCCCCCCCCCCCTTCTCCTTCCCCCTTTTCTCCTCATATTATCCACTTTTAATCTCACTTACTTCTTATTTTCTTTTTTTTCATTTTTTTTTTTGATTCTTTTTTTTTATTCACTTTTTTCTATTTTATTCCATAATTTTTTTTTTTTCAACATTTACTTTATACTTTTTGCTTCCCCCCCCACCAACGCCCCTTTTTTTTAATATTCCTTTTGCTAGGCAGAGTATTGTTTAAAAAAGGATGGAATTTTTTCAACCAATTTTCCTTTTGATTTCAATTATAATACTCGAGTTAAATTGAATTTGAGACAAAATCTCGTGAAGCAATATTTTTCTCAGGGATTAGTTTTTTAAAATATGAGGTATTGTTAGGATACTTTGCTGCTTTTAGCGCCTCCCCTTACCCATCTTTGATACCCGAGTAAAAATGATTAAAAATGGTCGAGGGATCCACACTCTCGCAGCAGGTCTGCCTAGTGAACCTTTAGAGACACACAGGGATATACACACCCGCACCAGGGACACACATTTTTCTTCTGGCCACTTTCGATCTACTCTGTGTGTCCCTAGTGCCGCGTGTGGATCTCTGTGTAGCTGCGGGCGTGTGGATCCCTCGATCATTTTTAATCATTTTTACTCGGGTACAAGCATAAATAATTAATGCCGACGAATACTAAAAGACAAACAACAAAAATCGGTCTTGCCAATAAATACTAACACGTAGTTGCATAGCTATACACAGTAGATAGGATATAAATATTATTGTTTTGATCCAGCTATTCTTTCTCTGTAGCTATAAAATTGTTTTGTCCTAAAATAAATAGATAAGTAATTGTCGAACAAATCTAGGCGAAAAGTATTATTATTTTAAAAATCTCGACATTGAATTTTTAACATGATGGCAATACTTTCTCTCTCTATATATTTCATATATAGGGTAAGAGAAAGTAAAAAAATGGGGGGGGGAATCAATTGAGCTAATAATATAAATAAATGATACACACTTAATATGAATAAATATGGGAAAAACATCAATGCAGGTTAAGTGCGCTTTTGTTTGTAATAAGCATATAAAAAATCAAATATAATTCGATATTCGAATTGAATAAAAATAAAAATAATTCAAATAAACTTTTTTGTTTCATTCATTCATTATAATTTGGGCTACATTTGCTTGCAAAATCTATGACTTCTTCCAGGTAAAAAGTAGAGACCGATATGAGTTGCCGATTTGTTCTGAACATGCTCTGTCTATTTGAATTAGAAGTACTAGCCGCGGCTTTGCTTCTGGTCCTGGTGGCTTCGCAGCTCTGGGTTTCTTAATCATTCGATATGACAAATGCATAGAAATTCTCATAGCAAACAGAATGAAGTAAAAATAATAATGTTACTCGTTGAATGATATAAGGGTCGTAAAGAATGGATAACCTTGAAATGTCTTATAGTATATTATGGCGTTCAGAAAAATTGAAAAAATATATCATAGTAGTACCTAAGATATGATTTTTTAAAGAAGTCTAATTTTTTCTTGTTTTACTTTTATGAACACTACGATCAGAAATGAATGGATTCCATCGGTTTGTTGTTATTTTATTATTATACACGAACTATGCTAATAGATAAACAGTGAATAGTATGACTAGCTATTGCACTTTTTTATTAAAAAATTAGCAATTATCGTGATTTACTTTGAATCAGTGTTAAAACGACCACCTGGCTATTTTATTGGAATTTGCTAATTTTTTAATAAAAACAATAGCTAGTCATACTATTCACTGTTTATCTATTAGCATAGTTCGTGTATAATAATAAAATAACAACAAACCGATGGAATCCATTCATTTCTGATCGTAGTGTTCATAAAAGTAAAACAAGGTAAAAAAATTAGACCTTTCTTTTAAAAATCATATCTTAGGTACTACTTATGATATATTTTGTTTCAATTTTTTTTCTGAACCCATAAGTTATACTATAAGACATTTCAAGGTTTCCATTCTTTACCGGACACCCTGTATAGGCTATTAAATTTTGAAGATGTTCACAATCTTGTAAAGAAAGGATTCCAAAGATTCTATTTCCATAAGTTGAGAGAAAAGCATAGTTTTTTTTTTTTTTTTTTTTTTTTTAATAATTAAACATAACTCTTCTCCTTATATTAAATATGGAAAAAAAATAGTATTTAATTTAATATTTTTCCTTAAAAGTTCTCTGATATTAACAAACTATGGAGAGAATCACACACTTAGAAATATAAAACAGTGACATGACTAAATAAACGATTCAATAAATATTTAATGAATTTTATATTCTTCATTTTTCAATATTTTCAAGGTAAAATATAATTTATGATAAAAATTAATCATTATTTTTGAAAGTGTTTGATTTTTTAGGACATATAGTAATTAATATAAAGTGATTGATTGAAGTTAAAAAAAAAAAAATATATAAAAATAAAAACAGAGTTGAAAACTTTCCCATACTTCAACCCGAAAATAAATAGTGTTAAAAAAATATATATGATGCATGAAATAAAAATCTGGTGTGACTGGCGCACAGCACACAACTTTCTCTACCTTCGGTAATCGAAAGTTGTGCACTGTGCTTGTCACACCAGATTTTTCGTGTCGACATGTATTTAGTTTCCGACAGTAGGGTACAATTGAATTCAAGATGTAAAATTTATAAGTATGGGAAAATATTTATATTTTGTTACCATGGCAACCATTTCTCCTATCCTTCCCTATGAAATACAAGAGTAAAGTGGTCTTCAGAAGATTTCAATCGCAAAATGAGAATATACATTTTAAAGAGCATCTAAAAAATAATTGATTTTTGAATTTTAAAAAAAATCGTTGGAGCAAATTTTGAGAAATCGAAAAAAACTGAAAAAGTACATCAGTAAAGTACTAGTACTCTTTGGCCGATTTTGATTAAAAGCTTATTTTTCCGGTCCCGGGGGTGTTTAACTTAAATATAAAATTTCAACCTCATAGCTCAATTCCTTCATGCTTAAAATTGAACACACACACACCCACACACCCACACATCCACACACCCACACACCCACCCACACACAGACAGACCATGTCGCGAAAACCACTTTTTTGGATTCAGGGGACCTCAAAACGTGAAGATCCATCAAAATCTCGACATCGAATTTTTGACATGAATCCAATACTTTCTCTCTATATATATATTACATATATACATAGGTAAGAGAAAGTAAAAATTTAAATAACCAAACACCAGCCTTCTCATAGGGAATTGAAAATTATACCCTAAGTTATGTGTTTTTTATTTACTTTATACTTATTTCAACACTTTTATTTCATCTTCAGATTTTGAGTCTTTGAAAAAAAAAAAAAAAAAAAAAAAAAAAAAAACTGAAAAAGTGCATCAGTAAAGTACTAGTACTTTTAGACCGATTTTGAATATAATATTATTTTCAAGCCCCTGGGAGGTGCCTAACATAAATCTAAAATTCACACAGGTTTAGGTAGATGGATTTTGCCTAAGCCTTGAATCTGTGTTAAGCTTAGATTGAATCACCTGGTTTGAGATCCTATGAAATTAATTCTAAAATTTCTACCTCCAAGCTCAATTCCTTCATGCTTTAAATTGAATACACACACACACTCACAGACAGGCAGACTATGTTGTAAAGGCCACTTTTTTGGACTCAGGGGACCTCAAAACGTGTAGTCTATATCCATCAAAATCTCGACATCGAATTTTTGACATGAATCCAATACTTTCTCTCTCTATATATTAACATATAAAGGTAAGAGAAAGTAAAAAATTTAGATGTTCAAAGCATATGCTTAAAGACTTTTTGGCATTTCCCAGGAAAGTTTCCATAAAAAAAATATTGATTGTATTAATTTTAATTTAAACATTTAAGGTATTAAAATATTTTCCTTTCTTGCTTAATATTAACAAATTTTAGAAGTGATGTAAAAACTTGGGGAAATACGTATAGGTTTATCGTTCAAGAGAGAGAGAGAGGGGGAGAGTACTAACTATTTTATATTGTACTCTCTGTTTATATCGTTAGGAATGAATGGGTGGGGATAGGGAAGTAAAAACCAGAGGCCTACTAAACGAGTTGGCTTCATAAATGCGGTCAACAACTAAACTCATCACCAATCTTTTTATTTTCACTCACCAAGAAATTCACGTAACGGTCATTCAGTTTGTTAATCATGACATATGAAATATCGCAAATGAGGGCATATGGATTTATTTATTTACTTATGTACCCAGCCTAGCCTTTAAACTTAGTCAGCCAGATCTATGGAAAACAAAACATGGTAAAATTGATTTGTAATGGACATTAAAATAAATAATTTTTTCTTATAAATTATTAATATTTATTTTATAATTCCTGATACGTTCTTTTATATAATTTCTCTATGATTTTTTTAATTTTAACTAGCCGCGCAGCTTGACTTCGACGAGGTTTAAGTCTAACTTAGCTAAGGGCCGCGGGGATTACAAGGCTTTTTAAAAACAATGGTATGGCGTTTTTACTTTTTTTACTTTCGCTAACCGTATATATGAAATATATAGAGAGAGAAAGTATTGCGATCATGTCAAAAATTTGATGTCAAGATTTTGATGGATATTCATGTTGAGTCCAAAAAAGTGGGTCCCGCAATTTGGTCTGTCTGTGAGTAACGATTTTAAGCATGAAGGAATTGAGCTACTGGATTGAAATTTTATATTTAAGTTAGGGACCTACCCGAACACTCAAAATGAGCTTTTGAACAAAATCGGCCAAAAAGTAATAGTATTTTACTGTGATGTACTTTTTCACTTTTTTTTGATTTTCTCAAAATTTGCTCCAAACGATTTTGATTAAAATTCATAAATCAATTATCTTTTACATGCTCTTTAAATTGTATATTCTCATTTTCCCTTTGAAATCTTTTAAAGCACACAATCAATTGACTTTTTTACTTTTTTTTTTTTTACTTATGGAATGCAAATGGTCAAGTTAACTAAGATTCTATGGAAAATTAAGTACCGGCATATCTCGACACAAAAAATCTGGTGTGACAAGCACGGTGCACAATTTCTCTTAATGAAGGGTAAGAGAAACTTGTGTGCATGGGCGTACCTAGAGGGGTGGCGCCCCCCCCAAAAAAAAAAACAAAGCTCCCTGCCCCAAGAAAAATTGAGAAAATATGGGGCTTTCCAGGCCCCCTGGAGAATAGCTGGTCCCATGCCCCCCCCCAGCCAAATTCTCTAGTTACGCTCATGGTTGTGTGCTGTGCGCCCCTCACACCAGATTTTTTTATAAAATCTAAAAATCACTTGAAAATTTTAAATTGAAATATGCCGTAGCATTTAACTTAAATGAAATAATTATATTTTACTTTAAAAAAATCCAACTTGTTTAAAAGTTCAATTAAACTTTGAATATTCTGAGATTGACTTTAGGCGGTATATAAAGTATATGCAAATTCAATTTCCTCTCTTGGATAGCGTTTGAGAGGAGAGGTTATCTAAAAAAAAAAAAAAATTCTATATAGTTCAAATGCCTATCAGAAGGCCTTGGGGAAATTACCTCCCACTAAAATATGTTTGAAACTTGAAACTCAAAGAACAAGATTGCGTTAAGGTCCTGTAGACATCACACATCATTGTAAAATGCCTCTAGCTATACGATGTTTTAAAATATAATGAAAATGAAATGAAATTTGAATATAAAAAAAATATTGAGTAGATGGTTAGTCCAGTAAGTAAAGCAGCGAAACTTATAATCCACTTAAATGTTAAAATTTAACAAATTATTTATCACCTGGGGAATGTAAAAGGAATCCATCTCAAGAAAAGTTACAATTCCTGACACAAATGACAAAAGAAAAAAAAAATTATTCGAATTTTAGAAGACTCTTATTTTAAGCTTCTAACAAATAAGATCAGTCATTTCGGAGAATTTTTTCAAGCTGATTCGGAATTTTTGATAGATATGCATGAGTGGTTCTTTTAAAAAAATCCTTTGATATGCTTGTCATATGGGTTGCCTATCTTCCAGTGAACAAATACGAAGTAATTCTTGCAACTCACTTAAAATAATCTAATAATGAAATGAAATATGAATATAAAAATATTGAAAAGGCGATTAGTCGAGTTGGTAAAGAAGCGAAACTTATAATCCACCAAAAGGCATAAATTTATCAACCTATTATAGTTAGAAGAAGAAAAATTGAGTCTTCTAATGTTTTATAGTTAGGATAAATTTCGAGATCAATTTGCCTATAAATATAATTTTAAAGCAAGGTGATTAATTAATATAAAAGAACTAAAATTTTCCTTTAATTACGATGATGATAAAATGTAAAAGTGGCTCGGGGAATCCCAACTGGATCACTATTAAAATCCCTAGTATTAATTAGGTTACACCAGCGTTAAATGTCGGCTTTCGACTCTGGTCAGCAAAGTAAAAAGCGAAGAAAAAAAAAAAAAATAGGCTACATATTTTACGTGAAATAAATATTTAGAGATATGATGAGTACAAGTATAACATATTATTTTGTTTGAATTTTTCAGATTCTTCAGTATTAATTTAATTTAGTTATTCTAGAAGATTTATTAGCGACTGCACTATATTCAATTGTTGCCCACCAATTTCAGCCCTATACTCTAGATAAATAATATAAATTAATAATCCATGAGAAGGCGATTAGCAGAGGGGATAAATCAATTAAGCTTCTACTGAGTTGAATATAACTCGAGTTCAAATCTACCTCATGGCAAAAAATTATCCCAGTCTTTTGATTTGATTTGAGATGCTTCCTCCTGAGGAAGGAAACAGGATAATCCCATGAAAGTTACCCCTCAGAGTAACCATAACGTGTCAGGTCTGACACTAATGACCTAAGATTTTTAATTTGTACTGGGTCATGAAGGAAAAATATTAAACAAAAATACAAAAAATTATGGAATACGCTAAGTTACACAATTCTAATTATAAAGAATCAGGAAGGGTTTTTTTTTTTTATTAAGACGGACATAATTACTGAGAATGTGATGTCGAATTGAAGATAAATTCAAGGACGAGAGAAATAAAAAAGATGTCTACAGAGGAGCAAATTAACTTTAAGGTCAGCTTGAATTTCACTTTTCCTTTATGGTCCCTTTTTATTAATATTGCGGCTTTAGATATTTATTTTTCCCTTTATTAAAATCTTCATTGTGATTTAGGCTCGCTCGAAAGACGAAAATTTTTATTTAATCAATATTCTTAGTAGTAGAGGTGTCATTATTTTCGGTATGATAATATAATTTTTGATTTATTCAGTATAATTTAGGTCAATAACACACCTACGGGCTGAGAGAGGAAGAGAAAGATTTTTATAGATCTATTCGCGAAAGATAATGGATCTATGCTACATTTCTTAAAAGGCTGTTGCTCTTGAATAAAAGCTACAAATTCGTATTTTTTTTTTTTTTTTAATTTATTTATTCTTCGTTTTTCTTATTCCTCTCTCTTAAATATTATAGATCCAATCGAGACAAGGAGAAAATCCATGTCTTAGATTGAGGAACGTCCAGGTTGGGATTCCCCGAGCCACTTATTTTACATTTTTTTTTTTTTTTTTTTTTTTTTGAAATGCCGGAGTAAATTTTAGTTTTTAAGTGACATAATAAGAGTGTTGAAAGCAAGAAAACATTTAATTTGCTTGATCTCTAAAAGATCATAGATCAAGTTGTTTTCTCGACACGAATAATTAGGTAAAACTTTAACCAATTTCCTTATTTCACAAAAGGATAAAATATTAAAACAGATCCCTTGAGTGGGCTCATATTTTTTTTTTTAGAATTACGACATATTAAAATCGCGAAATTTATATTTTTTTATCTGATTGAAAAAATTTAAACGTTTATATTCTTCTTGTTACCGCATAAAATTCCTTTCCTGTCTGAATGATTATTGTGACTTTACTAAAAGTAGGGCTCTGTCTATTCATATTTAATTGATTAATAGAAAAAATATATTTCCTTTCTTATTATTCCCACGTCTATACTAAAAAAAGAATGGAAAAAAAGACTGACAAAGCAAATCCTATTTCTGGTAATTTGTGGTCGCCATCTAAAGATATTGTGTGCATTATATAAAAATATTGATATCTTATAAAATTCTCCGTTTTATGTTGGAAAGTTGAGATTAGCCAAGGATCACATCTTACCTACTTATAATAAACGATTGTTTAACAAAAAAATTTATTCCTTCCTTGCAACCTTGAAACTATGTTAAGTTCTCTACTGTTAAACAAGGCTAAATTTTATCAAAAACTAACTTTGGAAAAGAATCTAACTTTATTTTTAATTTACTGGTCGATCGATCGATTCATAAAAAAAAAGAACAGCGATGCTTCGGTTCCGGTTGAGAATTGTGATTTATTAAATAAATCGTCGCTTCACTTCTATTATTATCTATTTGAAAATTTTCTTCACCTGATTTTTATGATATTTAAAAACTAATATTTAGCTAGGGAACTTATTTTTACCTTGAATTTTATCGTTTTTGTATATTTTGTAAAAATTTAGAGATAGGCCTAATGTAAAAATTTGGGACAACGAAGATAAATTTTAATATAAAATTCCCAAAAACAAATAATTTTGAGAAGATTCAGGCTTATTTTTAGTAGAATAAATATATTAAATTTTTAGATAGCTTTACTACCTTTCTTATTGTGATTAGAAAAATTTCTAAGAACTAGCCGCGTCGCCCGCCTTCGGCGGGCTTCGCGCCTAGCCGGGAGGCTTTGCCCCCCTGGAAGAATTTTTTGATTCCAAATATTTAACAGGTACTTCTTTTTTAGGAAATATTTAAAATATTTTACAATAAAAATTGATAAGAGGGTGAAATAAATTTGGCAATCCAATAACGTTTATTTTATTTAGAATTGTTAATAACCTATTTTTGATTTAATTCACCTTCTAAATTAATTTTTAATATACAATGCTTTAAATGTCCAGAGAGAAAAATGTTCTTATTTATGCCTTCAAAATATTTGGAATAAAAAATTGGCCGGAATTAAATTTTTATTTGCCAAAATAGTTTTATTCATTTAAAATTGGCATTACCACAAAATATTATCTTTTATACTGAAAAAAGCCTGAATATTCACTGAATACAATATGCACTGTACTGGTTGATATTTTTTATACCAAAAATATTTCCGAGGGTAGATCACGTTGGACCGTCGAAAACGGTGCTTCTGTATAAATCACTACCTATATAGCCAAGAAAGACTCTAAATGAAAATTAATTAAAGATTATACATCATCAAAATAACACTGAGTAAGAGGCATAAAGTTGAAAAGTCAGGGCCTAGCCTTCAAACTATTCAAAAAAATCTTCCGGATTAAAAAAAAAAAAAAAGTTTAAAATAAACTGATGTTACTGTTAGTTTATAAGAACATGTAAATAAATAATCTTAAAATAGTTTTTAGAGAAAGTGGATAAAATTTATTTAAAGAATATAATGGTTAAGTGAGTGAGGGTGGGGAGATGTATCCTTGAGGGAGTTTGCTAGGAATGTGAATAGAAGAGGCTGAGATAAATTCCTTCCTTCCCTTTCGAGAGGCTTTTTTTGGATGGCGACCTTCTATAGTTCAAAGGCATGCAAGAATGCTTTTTCCCCCCACCATTCCTCCTACACATCAAAGTCCGGGTTAAATATAATTTTATTAAAATTAATTTTAATAATTCTTTGGGAAAAAAAAACGATAAAAAACTTTGAAAGTCCTTTTATTTAACCCAAGTATTGAATCAAAACCACCGAGTGAGATATTCTTTAATAGAAGTAGAGACTTGTAATTTATATTCTGTATAAATTAATTAATGGCCTAGAGGGAATTCATCCCGCCTCCGCTGTCTTGAAAAAAATGTAGCCTAATATTGATGAAAAAAGAAATGTTATTTTCTATCTAATCTGACGCTGTTCCAAGATAGTGTCACGACTCGGGTCACTTCCTCCGTTATGAGTAAGTAAAGACAAAAAAAAAAAAACATACTTTTAAGTCTTTTAGCCATATAGGATTTAAGCGATAGAAATTATGCAGGTGCATTTATTGGTACCATTTGGTATCCAAAACTTTTAGTTTCAACATTTGTCAATATCTCTAACCACTCGATCCCGAGATGGGGGGGGGGGTGAAGGAAAATAAATAACATTTCAACATTTTTGTCAATTTTTCTCTATTATTATTTGTCAATTATTGTATTTTTATTGTCTTGATTTTGCTATTGTATTTTTATTGCTTTAATTTTGCTTTGTTATTGTATTTTTATTGCTCTAATTTTGCTTTGTTATTGTATTTTTATTGCTTTGATTTTGTTTTATTATTGTATTGTTTTGGCTTTGATGGTTTTGTTATTGTACGGTCGTATTGTTATTTTTTATATTAGTTAGTGATGATTATATGTATAAGATATGTGTTGGGAGGGATGGCGGAGTGGCCTAAATTATTTGTCCCTGTTTTGTTTCCCATCCTAAGGGAGAAAAAATTACATGTATTTCGATTTAGTTGGTTACCAATCATTTGAAATAAAAAGGGATGGGGTCTAAATGGCCTTATATGCCGAAAAAGACCTTAAAACAAATTAAAAAAATTATCAATTATATTGAGAAACCTTTCTCTAATCTTTAGATCCTTTTAGAAATTTATTTAATTATTTGAATCACAAGGGTCCAATTCCCTTATATTTAGGCCTACTAAGGGAGAAAAACTCAGAAAATAATAATAATAATCGGAATAAAAATAATTTACTATACATTATTTGAGCATTTCGCTGGGACCACATCTCAAAAAAAAAAATTTTTTTTTGAAATCAATATGAAAGAAAAGAGTCTGTGATTGGCATATGACCTCAATTTCTTTATTTTACATGATTGTATTTAGGATAGCGGAATTTTTAAACTGAAAAGAGCCTAAAAAATTTTAAATTATTTCCTGAAAGTTGATTTGGATTTTTGCACAGGATGTTTTAAAATATAGGCAATTTAGGGCCAAATTTTCACAAAAAGTCAAAATTTTGTAAGCAAAATACAAAATCCAAACTGGCTGTGGAGATATCCTGTGAAAACAGATAAAGCAATATAGATTTGAAACAAATATGTAAAAATTTGTCGAGGAATGGAAGGGAAGTACACCTAGAATAAATTTGTCAGTTCATAAATAAGGCTATATAAAAACTAGTTATTTAAAGTTAAAGTTATTCAATATGCATAAAAATTAATTTAAAATTAAAATTAAATTTAATATTAAATTATAATTTGTAATTAATTTCTATATCTATACTCCTTAGTGTCTTTTAAGGTAATCAACATTGATATTGTTATTACGTTTAACCTCTCGGCCAGGGGATGGGTGGGAGGGGGAAGAAGGTGGGCCAACTGCCTATATAGGGAAAAGTCACAAATTTCATATGCAAACTTGGTGGTGGGTAATCTGGTATTCTAATCAATTTGCAAAGTGGCGGATCGAATAATGATTCCGTCTATTCTCACTCCAGAGTCATAAGTCAAAATGAAAATCTTAAGCGTAAAAGGTACAAAACTCCTCGGCCGTAAAAAAAGACTCGGTAAAATTGGGTTCTCTTGAGTGGCTCATTTTTTAAATTTTACGAGTAAGGTAAATAACTTGACATTGCGTAACAGATATTATCTAAATTTTAGGAAAAATTGTTCCCATTTCATTCGTAATAATAATTATAATAATTTTTTTTTTAATGTTACAATTTTCTCATCCAATTTCCTCAGAAACATGGAAGTAAAAAAAAAATTCAAAAAATATCATGTTATATATATTAATTATTTAAAAGTGAAAGATAGTAATTTTTGGTATTCTTTCTATAAAGGTCTGTCTGATTTCCAATGTTACCTAAAGCAGGAAATTGAATCATTAAAAATTAAAAAAATATTAAATCAGTTTGTTGAGATTAAAATTTTTTGTTTGACTTTTTTATTCATTTATTTTTGAGTTGTTTGTCCTGATGGGGATTTCCGACTTCGTAAAACCTTCAGATAGAAAAATTACCAATTAATTTGTTTAAAGCATTCATTTGGACGTTTAATCTAACAGTTTTTTTTATTAGTCCGAAAAATAAATTTTAATGAACGAAACAATTCGGGTTCATTTGAAAATTTTTTTTTATTCAGTTCAGTTGGGAGGAATTTTAAATTGTCAGATTAACTATGGCTATCAAAAATTATGACCATTTAATTAAAAAAAAAACTCACATATTGGTTCCTCTCCTAAAGGAAGATATTTTCTAAATTCTGACAACTTATTATGTAATTCCGATGAGAGGTGGAATTTTGTCAACTTTTAGAAAATATGTTAATTAATATTATTAATAGAATATATCAAAAAATTCAACAAAAACTACCTAGTAATTATTCTATATATACAAATATAAAATCGTTTAAATAAACTGAGATGGTCAAAAAGACATCACTCTCCTCAAAGAATAAAACCGTCCTCGAATGTATTAAAACGCAAGTAGCTATTGATTCATAATAAACGACTGATATCATTCTATCTTCTATTGAATATGATACTTGGAAAGGAGATCGTCCTGTATTGTTATACAATATTTAAGAACAAAAAAAAATTCTCATAAATAAAATTTATAAAATCGAAGGAGAAAGAGCCATAGAAGAAGATGTAATTGGATAAAGAACAATTATTTCCTGATAAAATGGACATCCGGGTGTAGTTTTTTTTTTTTTTTTTTTGCAAGAAAGTAAGAAATTACATTTAGTTCCGTCTTCCAATCTTCTATTATTATTTTGAATTTTATTTATTTATTTAATAAGGTTCTGAAACCAAGAGAATAAGCTATTGATTATTTGTGTTAGAGTGTCAGATTCCAGATTTTAACAAGATATTAACAATAATAAAAGTATTAATAATATTATATAGAAAAAATGAAAAAAAAAAACTCTAACGAAGAGCAAGATCAGAAAATGTCAGAATACAAAAATTCATTTGGCTACCAAATGGTATAAATAAACATGCCTAGGAGAGTGGATACCAGGCAGTCCTATGATAATTTAAATCAGTTGGATACCAAATGGTTTAAATTAAATAATGTGCCTATATAATTTGTATGTAATATGTAGAATTAATTGTGTAATTAAAATTTTTCTTCCACTGACACTACCACCAACCAAGGAATTGGTTTTTTCGGTATCTAATTTCATTTATCGAAAATCAATTATTATCCAATATAATTTAGGAAAATTTTCATTTGAAAGGGAATTAAAGATAGATACAAGAGGCGAGACCTATACCTATACCGCAGTAACATAGCCCTGTAGTAGAAGACTTTTCCTATACATTTCATTAATTATTTAAAATATATTTGATTAGTATTGTTTTATTAAACCAAGATATAATATGATAAGTAGGGAAAGAAATCAATTTGCTTAAAGAAAATAAAACAAACGTGTTCTCTTTTCTGAAAAAAAGATTCCTAAAAGATAGGCAGCCCATATGACGCATCACTATATTAGCAGTGTGGTTAAGCTACTTGGCTTTGGTTCAGTGGTTTATTTATTACTGACCAAAAACCATCCCTTTTGAACAAGAGTTCACACAGACTCTGATACAGGGATGGGCAGGATCGCGATACTTTTGGATTTAAATCCGATCTGATTCAGGATTTTTGGATATGGATCGAAATTATTTTTCTCTGTGGATCTAGGATCGGATCGCTAATCCTTTAGCAGTCTGTAATTGGACCGTTTATTTTGAAAGTGGTGTAAGTCAATTTTCTATTGTTTCGAGAAAAGAAATGTTAACATGTCTGTTTATTAAGAAATCTATTTACCGACCAATTTTCAATTCTACAAAACATGGGAATTTTTTAAGAAATACCACTAGCTAGTTATATATAGAAAATTTACATTAATTTAAGCATAAATTATGTGATATCTCATTTAAAAAAAAATGTACTTACACCACTTTCAAAATAAACGGTTCAATTGTGAGTCATTTGGGCTGCCTACCATCTAGGAATCTTTCTAAAATGGGAACACAAAATTGTTTATATTCTCCATGGTAGAGTACCCGAGTAAAAATGATTATAAATGATCGAGGGATCCACACGCCCGCAGCTAGTCTGCATCGTGAACCTTTAGAGACAGACAGGGATATACACACCCGCACCAGGGGCACACACAGTAGATCGAAAGTGACCAGAAGAAAAATGTGTGCCCCTGGTGCGGGCGTGTGTATCCTTGTGTGTCCCTGGTGCGAGCGTGTGTATCCCTGTGTGTCCCTGGTGCGGGCGTGTATATCTCTGTATGTCCCTAAAGGTTCACGATGCAGACCTGCTGCGGGCGTGTGGATCCCTCCATCATTTTTAATCATTTTTACTCGGGCTTACGGTTAATATTTTATTTTTTTATCCACAATATGATTAAATCAAACACCGTTTAAGTATGTGAATATTTGAAACTTGATGATGACTTGATATAATCATGATTCATAAATAACAACAAAAAAAAATTTTATAATCAAAGACTAACTTTTGTTTCTTAGTAAAGTGATGATTAGTAAAAATTTCTTTCCTTTTGATATAAATATTGCATAAGTTAGAAATCAGGCAAATGAATCTTTAGGTGAGTTGGTAAAAAAAAAATTTGTAAAAAAAAAAATGTGGGAATTTGAAGAAATGGCCATGAGACGCAAGGAGACGATAGGTAGGTCAGGACGCCCGGTTCCTGAGGGTTTTATGACATGTCGTATGTCGATCTTCGTCATTAGGGTGGGGAGTGTGATGTTATGTAAAATTGTCGGTCGCCCGATCATTGAGCAGACCTTCTTCTGATGTCGTAACACTTTCACTTTCAGAAAGTTGTCGTCCGGTTATTAGTTCTTCTATCATTTGTGTTCACTTTCACCTCGAAATCGATGGGGCCCTTGGACAACGAGGTTTCTCTCTTTTCAAGGCTGATCGAAATTATCAACAACGATGGACGACGGATATCAAATCCTTATCTCCCTCTCTCTTTTTTCTTTATTTACTTAAGTGATGATAAGAATAAAATACACAACCGCAAAGAGATGAATGAAGGTAATTTTATTATAACAAAAATAATTATATAAATACGAGGAAGTTTTAATATATTACGTGAAATTAAAAAAAAATTCGTTCACTTACAGTCATAAATTGACATTTACAAACTATAACAGGGCAAGTAAGTAATATAGACTAGTAAAAATATTTTTTCAAAACATATTTAGATTCTATTTTATTAATATAATATAGTATATAATTTTGAAGGAAATTTTAATCTAGAATATGTGTGATGATTTTTTTTTTATTACAAAAATTTTTTATCTTTGTTATAAATAATGGAGTGGAAAGAATAAAAAACAAATTTTTCTGTCGACGTTTCGAGGGCCAATCACACTCTTCTTCGGGACATTAGACTGTCTAATGTGTCTAATGTCTGGGACGACGTCTGAGGCATCACACTCTTCTTCGGGACATAGACTGTCTAATGTGTCTAATGTCTGGGACAGTCTAATGTCCCGAAGAAGAGTGTGATTGGCCCTCGAAACGTCGACGGAAAAATTTGTTTTTTTATTATTTCCTTGACTAACTCCACTCCATTATTTATAGTCTATTTAATTCTCACAGCCAGTACAGAAAAATTGTGTATTTTTGTTGTTAAGTTAATAAACTCCGGAATTTGATCATCCCTCACCCTGTATAGTTAAATTCGCCCCTTTCTGACCCAATTTACACATATAGTCGGGCTTTTGTTCGATCTTTTTAAAAACGCCGATGCGGGATTCTCTTAACAAAAGTGCACTTCACTGCCTTTGGAGTTGATGGTCGAATATTATCATGTGTCCTAAATATCCTAAATAGGAAAGGGAACACTAGTTTTTTTTTTCACTGACTCACCAAAAATCACATAATTAAAAACCAGTTTTTTTTTTTTTTTAATTCGAGTTGTTTATATTTGAAAGTTATTGATGGGCAAATGAACAACCTTGATCATGATTCTTGTAATATTTCGCCGGTAAATGAAAAAATAATAATAACTACTATACTATCTCTATTACATAATATAATAACAAATCAGAGACTTGGAGGGTTTAAGTTGCGGACAAAACGCCTAGGGCTAATTCATTTTTTTTTTTTTTTTAAAGAAATGTAATTGTTTTGTTAATTTCTATTTGTTTTTTTTGTGCCTATCGGGAATAAGATAGCAAAGTAGAAGATAAAAAAAAAATACGTAGAATAGGAAAAGTGAAAATGACTAAGAAATTGTAGTGTTGTTTGTACAAAAATATAATCCTTACTCCTACCTGAAGACCAACTGATACAAACAAGAAAAAAAAAACAGAACAAACGAGCAAAAATTTATCTATTAAGGTGCGCGTCTCGGGTTGCTAATTTTGGGAGATTCCAGCGGCCACAATTTCGAAGCTATCGACCTCCATTTTTTTTTTTAATTAAAGCTTTTTAAAATATCTACAACTTATAGAAGCCCTTTTTTTGATTTTCGAAAAAATAAATTTTTTTTTGATTAACCGCATTAAATAAAAGATATTTTTTAAAAATTCGCTCTATATCTTATAGATAATTAAATTAGTAATAATTGTGTTAAAAAATAATTAATTTATACCCTTAATTAATTAGTTGGAATCTTTCAAAAGAAATGGAATAAATCCCTTGTTTTCCTATGGGAAAAACTAACGCCATCTCTTGCCGTCTAGAGTAACTCGGTAGTGAATCGCCGACTAACGGCTTTTCGAGACGAGCACCTTAATATATATTTTTTTCTTTTTAGTCAACATTATCTTCTTTAAAAGCTCTTCAATTTCTAAGACATATACGTAATTAAATTGTATGGATTAGTCAAATTAAATTAACTCGTCTCCTTAGTCATCAGGATAATCAACAAAGAGAGAGGAAATATTTAAAGTGACAAGGACAAAATAAAAGATTATTCTTAATACGTGAAAATTTCTCATCTATTTATATAATAAATAATTAAATTAAAGAGGAGTATGTCGCTTCAAGGAGAGGAAAAAACCGACACCCACCTCAAAATGTTATTAAATAAGATTCAACGAAAGAATATATGAAATAGGTGAAATATTTCTCTATAGTGAGATAAAAAAGTAAGACTTAAAATTTAATAGGAATATGATACTTAATATTATTAATTAAAGCCCAATACAATCCCTTTTAACACGATTATTCCGACTGAAAAACTTACACGAGGATAGGGATGTTGCTATCGCGTTAAGTGATTATAATAAATCAATAAAGATTACTCTCTGGGGTTTCCCTGTTTGTTTTTGAATAAATAATATTAAAAGATAAGAATTTTTTTGAGCTTAAACTCTTTTTTGTTAGAAGTCTTTAAAGGTGACTATTAATTACCTTTTTTTTATTTAAAAAGTTGGAAGTTTATGAATGAACTCAATTCCTGACAGGTTTTTCCTAAAATTAATTGATAGCTAATATAATTTAAATAAATTTTCTCATTTAGGAAGTCTAATAGATCATTTCCCAAGACCGCAACTCTAAGGAATAGGAGTTTATATAAATAATATTATAGTCATTTTTTAAGGTCTTCCGGTCATTTAGATATTATTTATTCAAATTAATTGATAGCCAATAGTGGGCTCTAATTTGAATAAATTGACCCCTAGAACAAGAAACAAGATTTTAAATTCTATGCTAAGGTCTAGGACAATATTGTCATTAATTCACTTCACAAGCGACGCAATACACTTTATTCAGAAAACTAAAAATTGTATAGCCGTGGTATAATCGGAGATTTACTTTGCTTGAAAGTTCTAGATGGAGATGCAGATGAGGTTGAAGAAATAAAATAAAATTTTATTTATGAGAATTTATTTCTGTCCTGATAAATAAAATTTTATTTTATTTCATTAACCTGCATTTCAATCTAGTAAACCTCCGATTGTAAAAAGGGCTGCAAAATTTCATACACTGTTTCGTCTGTAATCAAAAATTTATTTTCAATTTTACCCCTTCTCTTCCGTGGCCGGGATGTTGACAAATGTCAATATTGCTCATCTAAAAAGGGGAATGAGTTGAGACCCAAGTCAGTCAGATGAATTTATTTAAATAATTTGGATAGATAGATACCTAATGGTATAAATATGCCCAGACCGCAATAAATAACGTAATTTAATAAAAGTATCGTGTAAAGACCTAAATGGCCTAAGATACCGACAAAACGTAAAAAAAATTATTTTCAATTTTAGAACATCAGTCGAATAAAAATTGTGTCGTTCATTAAAAAAAAAAAAAAAAAAAAAAAAAATTATACAGTATATTATTCTAATAAAAAAAAATCAATAATTAAATATCAAGGAAGGGTGGCAGGAGCAGAGAATGGCAGCAAAATTTTTTTCTTCAAATATTTTACTGGATCGACGTTTCGGTCTCGATAGAGGTCATCTTCAGGGCCCAATAAGTGTCAAGGAAATATATATCATTTGCATAAGGCAGCTACAGTATATCGGTAGGTACTTTCAATGAAAGATCTCTCACAGGATGAGCATCAGTACATATAGCTGACTTGTGCAAATCATATATATTTTCATTGACACTTATTGGGCCCTGAAGATGGCCTTTATCGAGACCGAAACGTCGGCTCAATAAAATATTTAAAGAAAAAAATTTGGCTGCCAGTCTCTGCTTTTAACCATTCCTTGATACAACTCAACAGCCATAACTACAATTATAATAATTGAAGAGTTTTCGAGAATTTATTTGTTCTACCGTATTCAACAAATGCCTCGATTCGGACTTATTTTTGCCTAGAGAGCGAAAAGTCCCCTGATATCAAGTCAACAGACCACCCTTTCAACTATTCCAACGATTGGTCCACCAGTAAAATAAAGATATCACTTATTAAATTAATAGTTTTAAGATTTTTGAGGAGTGGCCTAAATATACAAAGCCTACAACATAGGAACGTATGATTTTACGAGATTTTTTTTTACTTTTATTTAATTTTTACAGAAAGTTCATTAAAAAAATTTAATAAAAAAAATATTTTATTACTTGTATGAACTTAGTAAAAATTAAATAAAAAAATTTTAGCAGAAGAGAGTGATGGATGGATGCAATAACTCATTTTTTATTATAATTTCCACGCTCATCTCTCTGAAGGATCTTTTTTTAATTTATTAAAATATTTTTTATAAGAATTTAATTTTTTGATAAAATATTTAAAAAAAAAAAAAAAAAATATTAACGCTTTTTATTATTGTTCTTTGTGTTTAATGATTGATGATGCTTCGTTTAAGCAGTCATTTTTTTTTTTTTTTTTTAGAATGTATTAAATTCTTTATTTATTGAAATACACAGCCACCTTATTGACAAATCTATACCTTTTCAAGTTCAATTGGGACGAAACAAAATCAAATTGGGAATAAACAAAGTCAAATTGGGACCAAACAATATCAAATTGGGATTAAACAAAATCAAAATGAGACCAAACAAAATCAAATTGGGACCAAACAATAACAAATTGGGATTAAACAAAATCAAATTGGGATTAAACATAATCAAATTGAGAATTTACAATTTTAAATTTAAAGTTGAAAAATATCTTAAATAAAAATGAAAATTAAATAATTTTTGAGATGTAATTTAAGAAAAAAAATATTAATATTCAACGATACCTCAATTCGGACTTTTTTTAACACTTTTTTCACATTCATACACACATACACACAGTCTTTTCGGCAACTCAGGCCATTTAAGACATTGACGATAACCGTTAGTACATCAAGGCCCGAGGGCTCGATTCGGACATGATAGACATAAATATATAGGCCTATATATTTAACAAATTTGTGAGTATATTTATTTGTTAATGGGTCAAACCTCCCATGACCCCCGGAGACTTGCATATATAGGGGATGTGAGAAATTTTTGGTGTTTATCGAGGGCCAGATGACCTGGTGCAAAGCACACCGACGCCTCGGAAATGCTGGAGATCCTGGGTTTGATTCCCAGGGACCATTGGACGTTTGGTCCACCAGCAAATAAACATTCTCACAGATTTGTTAAATAAATAAAAAAATGGAAATAAAAAACAAAATTAAAGTAAATATTAAAAATTATTATTAATTATTATTTTTATTTATATATATATATATAGACGGAACGACTGCCTTTGACGGGTTTAGCGCATGGCCAGGTGTTGGGAGGAGATTTTTTTTTTTAATAAGAAAAACACACTTTTTTCTCATTCACACAGTCTTTTCGGTAACTTAGGCCATATAAGACTTTATGCGATAACCGTTATTATGAATAATATATATTTTGGGGTCCAGCATTCCTATTTAAGCGAGAGGAAATTAATAAGGTGAAGGGTTGAAAGAAAAAGACTTAATTATCTTGGAGAAAATTTGGGGAAAAAATTAACAATTTTTTACAACAATAATACTAAAGTAAATAAACATACATATATTCTCTTTGAATGTTCAATGAGATAGCAAAGAAAACACAACACCAGGGACTCTTAAAAACCCGGTTATTCCTCTTAAAAATTAATTATGTCATTATATTTATATATATATTTTATAAAAGCCTAATTATTTAGATTATATTATTAAATTACAACACAAAATAAATAAATATTATTTAATATATTAGGGATAATGAGCCTTGCTATTCTTCATTCGAAGATTTCCTCACCGAAGAGAAGAAAAGCAAGGTCTTTTTTAACTTTAAATTAAATTTAAAGGCAATGCTAAGAGCACCTCTTAATCTTGGATGGGTTGTCCCAAGAAACAAGCTGGTTAAACGCCCCTGATTTCTAAAAAGGGTAATTAAAAATAAATGTAAAAATGTTAATTCTCAATTTGATTTTGTTTAGTTCCAATTTGATTTTGTTTATTCCCAATTTGATTTTGTTTAGTCCAATTTGAAATTGTTTATTCTCAATTTGATTTTGTTTATTCCCAATTTGGTTTTGTTTAGTTCAATTTGAAATTGTTTATTCCCAATTTGATTTTGTTTCGTCCCAATTTGAACTTGAAAAGGTATAGATAACTTTATATTAATATTAAATTATATTATTATTATTATATTATCTCATATTGACAGTCGATAAGCTATGAAGATGGTTTCAACCGAGACCGAAACGTTAGCCTAATGGGCCTTAAATAAATAAAATAAATCTTCTTCTCTCCTAGCCTTGACCCGCGATGCGGGGTCGGCGCACTTCACTCTTTCCCTCCAACCCTATCATACGTTTTTACGAACGGAATAAATATGACAGGCCGGCCCGTCGCACGGTCTGACGCATATTGAAAAGAGGAAGGAAGAGACAGACATTTAAAGAACTGAAGAACTGCCTGACCCAGCTCGGGTAGCTCGTGGTCGCCATCCACGTACCCACAAGAAGTGGGCCCCTGAGCATAAATAAATAAAATAAATACTAGGTGCTTTTCTTTCTTCATCAACCACTTTTATCAAGCTTAAATAAGAATGCCTGGACCCCCAATAGATATATTTACAAATAACGAGGATTGTTTAAAGTCTTATATGGCCTAAGTTGCCGAAAAGACTGTGTGCATTTGTGTGTGAATGGGAAAAAAGTGTGAGTGTTAAAAAAAAAAAAAAAACTTTTATCCAGCTATAGATGAATTAATACTTTTCTCAACATCTGATAAATGATATTTTCTAAATTATAAGGAAAATTGTTTCCATTTCATTAAATCAATAAATACCTCATAAAAAATCCATGCTGAGAAGATAGTTTGAAAAAAATTGTAGAGAACAAGTGTGTTCTTGAGCTGGAAGGGTTTTCGGTTCTCCATTAACTGGGGACCGATGACTTTGCAGAAATAGACGTAAGAAAGGCAGATGGCCAGGGTAGGCAATGGACCCGACATCATTGGCATATCCTTAACACGAGGATCTGGAACAGAACAGAACATCCAGTTTTATTGACTGTTTCCTGTTAGAGGAACATCTAATACTAATTAGAGCTTGATAATTTCTTCGTTTCTACCATTTAACGGGGGGGGGGGGGGGGGGGAATCAATCAAAATGTTAATAGATTATGTTCCTATATAATTTTGAATCATTAAACAAAACCGGTTTAAATTGAACACAATTAATACTTATAAAAAAAATTGCTGGCGTCTGAGTTCTAATGACCTAAAAATTTGTTTATATAAAAAAATTTTTTAAAACATTTTTGGTACATAAACAAGTGGAAGTAAATAAATAAATATAATATTAAATTGATACTGGCGATCGTTGGCACTAATTGAAACATATTAATATTGGAAATATAAATTATACACAAGGTTATTTGTTTCAATTTATTTTATTGACTGAATACGTATTTCGACACAATGTGTGTCATCTTCAGAAGTTTACAAATGACTCAAATGCATAGATTTACTGAAGGTGCTTTATGGGTCTAATGGGGTGTCCTGCTTTGAGAATTTTTAATTGTTCATATAGTGTAGCTGGGGCTGGGTGGTTTATTATTATTTTACTTTTTTCAGTCATTTGTAAACTTCTGAAGATGACACCCACAGTGTCGAAATACGTATTAAATCAATAAAATAAATTGAAACAAATAACCTTGTGTATAATTTATATTTCCAATATATAAAATATACTAATTGATACGTAAAATGTTTCAAAAGACATAAGCCTTCTCTTAAAGGAGGTTTTCTAATCATAGTAAACTTTTGATAAAATTAGGCTCATGTTTTAATAGATAATTTTGATAGATAATCTAAATAGGATTATCTTTAAACATAAGCGTCGAAACATTTTTTATCAGAGGGAAAGAGGGTATATTTTTTTAAAGGTCTTTTCCGGGAGGCTTTTTTTTGGAAAAGTCTTCGAATTACAAACCGGTTTGAAACTTATTCAATTAAATCTATAAAATCCCACACCTTATAAGAAAATTCCACTCCATTATTATAAAAAAAAAAAATAATAATGATCATAACTTGGAAGTGTATTTTTTGTGTCCTTAATTGCAATTTTCATTCAAGGTCGAAAATGTTTTATTTAGAAAATTTTTTATAAGAGAATTTGATGGGAATTTATATTATCTTCAATGAATAATCATAATTATTATTAATATTAGCCAAAATTTTGTACCAGCTTAAAAATATTAAAGATATTTCTTTGAATTTTATTGGTGTTAATATTCAACACAAACAAAAGTAATTTACTAATAATATTTTAACAAAAGTTTTAATAAGATTTGTTTCTTTTCGAAGACAATTCATGTTATATAGCCTACATATATAATTATAGTCACTACAATTATATTGATATATGTACATTTAGTTATTTTTATTTCAAATGTATTTCTCACCAAAACGAAATTATATCTAATTTTTTGTTTATAAACATCTAAAGTGAAGGGCGATGGAAATTAAAATAATACTTGTGAAATAAAAACTAGTCGCGAGACCTGCCGTTGGCGGGCTCGACGACTAACCAGTGCCAAAATTTATTGACTTAATTTATATAGGGCTAAATTGTTATCGTATTAATATAATCTTATTTTATCTTTAACTATTAAACAAGCAATGTAAAGTTTGTTTGTTTGTAAGCTCATAAGTTCTCGAAAATTTTTTTTGTAAATTTTAAATATATATTATAGATCTACTATTTTCGGTACGAATATGGAATCGCGCTAGGTCTCATCTTTAAGAAAATTCGGGTACTAGTACTTTACTGATGTAATACTTTTTTAGTTTTTTCTACTTTTCTCGAAATTCCTTTATCGATTTCTTTCAAATTTTAAATATTTTCTATTTACGGTATACAAAACAAACTACGTTTGATCGTCTTTGGGAAACCTCGAGCACTAGTACTTTCCTGATATACTTTTTTAGTTATTACTACTTTTTGCATAATTTTCTTCCACAATATCTTTTAACTTAGTAGATTTTCCATCATTTAAAAAATTTTAATAGAAAATGACAGCCTGTTCCTCTCCCATTTAAAGCCGTTACTGAAATAAGTAATTGCTATATTTATTCAACACCAATAAATAATTGCCTAAGGATATTAACGCTATAATCCTATCAATTCGTCTCAATGATATTTTTTCTAGTTTTAGGTTTGTTAAATGATTTCATGTTCCAATATATTATTAAGTATTTAAGATTAACATAAACAAGTGAATATTAATTATTATAATTTAAAAAAAAAATGTATGTGCATTTAAATTTATGAATATAACTTAACCATATTTTAAATGTATAGAAATTAATATTTATGTATCTGCATGGAAAAAATTACAAATTATTGATAATAATTTTTCCATTTTTGTAATTTTGTGTCATCATAAATTAAGAAGGAAAAAAGACAGAGGGGCTGTGTTTGGGAGTAGATTACAACGGAAATCTATTAAGTGGGGATCGGACATTAAGATCTCGCGCAGACGAATAGCTCAAGCGCGAGTTATTATAAAGTTTCACCGTGCCACAAAATTAAGGACACACCTTAGATCATTATTATGTCATTTCACCTTGAGTGCTATTAGTGAGAAAAAAAATCCTCTCTCATCAATGAAGGATTGAGGAAAAATGCCAATCTCAGATCGACATTCAGAAAAATTTCATTGTCGATATAAATTCATATTTTGGCCCTTAGACCATTCATTTTTCATTCTCATTTGATGGTAAAATAAAAAAAACAATAATGTTTCTAAGGCTTTTTGGCATTCGAGTCGCCGTAGCTATTTTTTTAAAGTAAAATACTAACGATATTTAAAATACACTTGAGATCTCTTAAGAAGTAAAAATGATGTTTTCGGGGGCTATTTTTTGGCATCTGAGGCAATTTTCAGATTTAGGCTTAATGTTGTAAATCTTATTTTGATTATTTTTTAGCCAATTAAATTGAAATAAATTTTTGTCACATGAGACGAGATTAGGGGTATTCGATTATGGAAAAAATAATCGATTATCGATTATGAAAACTAGGTCTGTCCAGATCCAATAATCGATTATTTTTTCCATAATCGAATACCCCTAATCCCGTCTCATGTGACAAAAATTTATTTCAATTTAATTGGCTAAAAAAATAATCAAAATAAGATTTACAACATTAAGCCTAAATCTGAAAAATGCCTCAGATGCCAAAAAATAGCCCCGAAAACATCATTTTTACTTCTTAAGAGATCTCAAGTGTATTTTAAATATCGTTAGTATTTTACTTTAAAAAAAATAGCTACGGCGACTCGAATGCCAAAAAACCTTAGAAACATTATTGTTTTTAAAGTAGCAAGAAGAAGAAAGAGGCAGCTAGTAATTATTTCATTTATTTAATACCCATTAGGCTGACGTTTCGGTCTCGGTTGAGACCATCCTCAGAGCTTATGGGCTGTCAATATAGGATAAATATTACAAACTCAATCATATGATTCATTCATAACCTATAGTCGATTGAACGCACCACATGACTGTTACTCTTCTGCTAATAAACTCAACTGTTTAAACCTCAATATATTGTTTTATATTTATATATTGTAATTATAACTTATTGGTTATGAATCATATGATTGAGTTTGTAATATTTATCCTATATTGACAGCCCATAAGCTCTGAGGATGGTCTCAACCGAGACCGAAACGTCAGCCTAATGGGTATTAAATAAATGAAATAATTACTAGCTGCTTCTCTTTCTTCTTCTTGCTACTTTAAAATCTTCTATCCAGCTATATATCTACTTTTCTCCACATTATTGTTTTTGTTTTTTTTATTATTATTATTATTATTATTATATTTTTACCATCAAATGAGAATGAAAAATGAATGGCCTAAGGGCCAAAATATGAATTTATATCGACAATGAAATTTTTCTGAGTGTCGATCTGAGATTGGCATTTTTCCTCAATCCTTCATTGATGAGAGAGGATTCGATTAATTAATCGATTATTGGATCTAGCTGGACACACGAAAAAATAATCGATTATGGAAAAAAATAATCGATTATGAAAAAAATAATCTATTAGGCCTACACCTTTTACCTTTTTTCTCTAGTAAAATTTACATTTTCCCCTCTCGCTGTTTTTACCTATTTTTTTTTAGTATATGGGTCTCATTCCATCTTTTCAAAGGCATATTTTCCGAAAATAAACGATTATTTACTCCCCCCCCCCCAATAATCGATTATGAAAAAATAATCGATCAATCGATTATTTTTTAAGAAAATAATCGGTGAATTATCGATTAATCAATTATTTTGCGCAGTCCTAGACGAGATGCGAACCCTTGACCCCTAGGACAAGAGGTACTCTACCACTGTGCTATTTAGAACTAAAAGTTTTAACTGCATATTTCGGCTTTTTTTATAAGCATATTTGCAATTTCTTTAGTGCATATCGATCCTGGGAACTAACCCTTGTCATCAGCCTAAACGATTAAAAAATAAAAAAGTTCACCTAGCCATTTGCAAACAACATTTTATTGCGGACTGCAAAGGTTGTTTTAAAGGCCAGTTTTTAATACTCTTTATTTATTTGTCAACATCAAAATTTAACTAACTCAGAATTTTAAAGAGGTCGGGCATCGAACCTGGGACTCTCGGTGTCAGCAGTTAAGTGAGTAATAGTAATACTAGCAATTGGAAGCTAAGCCACAGTCAATTTTCAAACTTTTATTGTTATTATTATTAGTTTATAAAAATAAAGCAAATATTAAGAAAGAACTGGGTTAGTGGTTAAAGAACAAGTCTATTAAAAAAAAAATTTTTAATCAGTCAGGAATGATGATTTTTTTTTTTTTTTTGGTCAAGATACGTTTTATTTATTGTTCAACTTATAAAAGTAATAGCTAATGAATAATTCAACCCTTTTTTTTTTAAATTATAGTAAAAGTATTTTTCTTTTGCAAAAATTAAAGAAATTACCATAATAAAAAAAGTTTCACTTTAAAAAAAAATGTATATATAGGTAGGTCTATGTATTGAGGATGATATAATTTCAGATTGGGTCACGTCTATATTTTTAAATAAAATATCTATAAGTTTCTAATAAGATTAGGCTATCATTTTTATTTAATTATTGTAAATAAATTTTATCGCTCATGACGGGAAGCAAACTAATGACCCTGAAAAAAGTCTTGTCTCTTCCCTAGTGGTAGGGGTAAAATGAATTTTTTTTTTAATGCCTCATTAAGTTTTGTTTTTTAAACAGTATCTATTTAATTAACAATTTTATGAGTTTTGATAAAATATTTTAATACTTGTTTTTTTATTTTTATTTAATTTAAATAAATGCATATTAGAAAAGTATTAAATTGTTTAAATAAATTTTTATAAGTTTAAAATACGTAAGTGTGATTGACGTTAACAATTTTAGTATAGCTATAATTAAGTATATGATAATTAATTTATGTTTATTTAATAAAAAAATCAAAAATTTACAAATTCTATGACATCATATTTGTTTTTTTTTATGAATTTCCCAAAAAAGGAGTCATTTGTAATTTTTTTGGCGAGTTAGGATCCCAGGCAGTCTTAAATGGCCTAAGTTGCAGAAAAGACTGTGGATGTGTGTGACTGTGAGTGTGAATGGGGAAAAAGTGTTTCTTTTTTTTTTTTTTTATTTAATAATTTTTTTTGGCATCTGAAGCCACATAGAATTCATTCTAATATATAAATTATTTGATAGCCGATATAATCAGTATGGGATCAATAGATTTTTTTCGAACTCGTTTTCTTTTTTTGGACATAGAAGATGATAAAGTTATATATTAACCATCTCCTCTTCAACCAACTGAGTCCCCCAATTTATGTTAAAATAAATAAATTTAAAAAATTACAGCGTGTTTCTTAAGTAAGCGATTCAATAATGATAAAGAGTATCTAACACCTCGTTAATAATTAAACATTTTTTTAAAATATTATTAAGATATAGGCCATTGAAAACAACTGGTTTGAAATTTTTTTTTTTTTATTTGAATGTTGTGATCCCAAACCACATCTCTAGGCTATTAAGTTTTCTCCCTAATTGCAATGCCAAAATCTCTAGCCTCTGGACCGCTGGGTGTGGGCTTTTGACAAGGTTATTTGAACTCTATATTAACTCCATTAATAATTTAAAATTTATGAAAATAAACTAATATGTGATAATTAAACATGTTTTAAATAAAAAGTATGTTAAGGCTAT
>JAKCPI010023365.1:0-16758 GCA_023213315.1 Euborellia annulipes | reverse complement strand
GGTAACAGGTGAAGGCTAGGCTCTTGGCAATGAGAAAAATAACTTTTTAGAGTGTTTTCTCCGAATATTTCGAAGGCATTTAATAGCACTTCTTCATCAGCGGCTGTACAAATAAAATAAAATAAATAATTAGAGTGAGTTTATACATATTTAAATATAGAAATCAAAATTAACAATGTTATTATACCTCACTCTATTTCCACATACTAGTTAAAATTTCGGAGCGAAACGTCTGAGAGGCAGATCTGTGCATGATAACCAGCCCTCGCAAGCAATAAGGCGTCAATGACAAATAATTTACTTAATTATATCAAATAGGTGGCTCAAATCAAACGAAAGGTCAATGCATCGAGATTTAAATAGATTAATATTTTGTTATCAAAAAAAAGAAATGCCATTGAACAGATGGAAAAATAATTTAATAAATTATTAGATAGAAATAAAAATAAAAATTTTTAAGATATTAATTGGAATAATTTACGAGGCCAACAATGCTTTTATGTCACCCGACAAGCCTTCGGTGTCTACTTTATAATTGACAGCCGTACTGATGTGCTTTTGAATATAGCAAGACTCTTTGAAAAACCTCTTCATTCTATTGGACTCTGTGTCAAGAATCTCAAAATTGTTATAATCAAAACGATGGCCTCTCTCAAAACAGTGTTTAGCCAGGCTTGTAGCGGCACCTGAAACGGCCCTACCCTCCGACCTCCTATGTTCGGACATTCTCACATTAGCGAATCTCCCTGTATTTCCCACATAAACGCCGTTGCAATTGTTACATTTTATTTTATAAATTATATTTTTTCTATTTTCTTTATTGACTTTGTCCTTTGTGTTAAAGAACACAGAAAGATTTGTCAATGTCCTTGGCGTTATTTGGAAATTATAATTTTTAAAGAGAGTTTTTATTCTTCCAAACGTGGGTGGGAGATAGGTCAATGAGAAAAATTGTTCATTTGCATTGTTGTTATTGTTCATAGGGGCAGGAGGAGCAGTCCGCGGTGGTGGGGCAGTCATCACTGATTGAATAATTTTGTTAACTAATGATTTCGGGTAGTTATTAGCAGAGGCCATCTTTTTGAACTCAACGACATTTCGGTCCCAAAATTCTCTATCACTCAACCTGAGTCTCCTCAGTAAAGTACCTTTAAGGACATTAATTTTATGGGATGGTGGGCTGTAGGACAAGAAATTGAGTATTCGTCCACTCGAATAGGGCTTAGAATACCAATTTATTTGTAAGGACGGGGTTTAGTTCGTCCCAATCGCCCTCTCACTTTCTCTATTAAAAAAGTACTGGAGTAGAATAGATGACCACACACCCTTAAGTGTCGATAATTTTATAACATTGGTGAAATTCTGCTTAGAGAACAGTTACTTTAAATATAAAAACAAGTACTATCTTCAAAAAAGTGGGTTGGGCATGGGTTTAAACATAGCGCCAGCTATAGCGGACATGGTGATGCTTGACTTCCACCTCACCACCGTTTCGCCATTAAAACCACCTTTTTTCTTACAATACGTTGATGACGCTATCACGGCTTTGAAACACGAGGATATCCCTAACTTTTTAAATAGCATCAATTTATATAATGAGTCAATTAAATTCACTTGTGAAGTGGAGGTTGAGGGAAAAATCCCATTTTTGGACATGCTGTTGACGAACAAAACCCCGTCCTTACAAATAAATTGGTATTCTAAGCCCTATTCGAGTGGACGAATACTCAATTTCTTGTCCTACAGCCCACCATCCCATAAAATTAATGTCCTTAAAGGTACTTTACTGAGGAGACTCAGGTTGAGTGATAGAGAATTTTGGGACCGAAATGTCGTTGAGTTCAAAAAGATGGCCTCTGCTAATAACTACCCGAAATCATTAGTTAACAAAATTATTCAATCAGTGATGACTGCCCCACCACCGCGGACTGCTCCTCCTGCCCCTATGAACAATAACAACAATGCAAATGAACAATTTTTCTCATTGACCTATCTCCCACCCACGTTTGGAAGAATAAAAACTCTCTTTAAAAATTATAATTTCCAAATAACGCCAAGGACATTGACAAATCTTTCTGTGTTCTTTAACACAAAGGACAAAGTCAATAAAGAAAATAGAAAAAATATAATTTATAAAATAAAATGTAACAATTGCAACGGCGTTTATGTGGGAAATACAGGGAGATTCGCTAATGTGAGAATGTCCGAACATAGGAGGTCGGAGGGTAGGGCCGTTTCAGGTGCCGCTACAAGCCTGGCTAAACACTGTTTTGAGAGAGGCCATCGTTTTGATTATAACAATTTTGAGATTCTTGACACTGAGTCCAATAGAATGAAGAGGTTTTTCAAAGAGTCTTGCTATATTCAAAAGCACATCAGTACGGCTGTCAATTATAAAGTAGACACCGAAGGCTTGTCGGGTGACATAAAAGCATTGTTGGCCTCGTAAATTATTCCAATTAATATCTTAAAAATTTTTATTTTTATTTCTATCTAATAATTTATTAAATTATTTTTCCATCTGTTCAATGGCAATTCTTTTTTTTGATAACAAATATTAATCTATTTAAATCTCGATGCATTGACCTTTCGTTTGATTTGAGCCACCTATTTGATATAATTAAGTAAATTATGTCATTGACGCCTTATTGCTTGCGAGGTCTGGTTATCATGCACAGATCTGCCTCTCAGACGTTTCGCTCCGAAATTTTAACTAGTATGTGGAAATAGAGTGAGGTATAATAACATTGTTAATTTTGATTTCTATATTTAAATATGTATAAACTCACTCTAATTATTTATTTTATTTTATTTGTACAGCCGCTGATGAAGAAGTGCTATTAAATGCCTTCGAAATATTCGGAGAAAACACTCTAAAAAGTTATTTTTCTCATTGCCAAGAGCCTAGCCTTCACCTGTTACCAGTACTAGTAATTTACTGATGAGTTTTTTTTTTCGATTTTCTCTCTCTCGCTCTAACGATTTTGATTAAAATTCCAAAATCAAAATGCTCTTTAAAATGTACCATATATTCTCATTCTGCTCTGAAAATTGTTTGAAATACACTTTACTCTTGTACTTCATAGGAAAGTTAGGATAAATGGTTACCATGGTAACAAAATGAAAATATTTTCCCATGTTTATAATTTTTTTTTTTTAAACACTCACACTTGCCCTCGGGGTTTGGTGTAGAGGTTAGCGTGCTAACCTCGTATACCAAACGTCGCGGGTTCGGACCCCGGGCAGTCTGATGATTTTATTTCAGCCATTTGGATACCAGATGGCTTAAATAAGAATGCCTGGACACCAAATAAATATATATTATACAAATACGAGTATCGTTTAAAGTCTTAAATGGCCTAAGTTGCCGAAAAGACTGTGTGAATGTGTGTGTGAGTGTGAGTGTGAATGAGAGTGTGAATGAGAATAAATAAGAAATTATATATAATATTTAAGATATTATACATATCGCGTACGTGAGCCGCGAAATTTATACAATTAAATATTTACTAAATTCATATATCCGAAAAAATAAGGGTGTGCCGCCGGGAGTCGAACCACGGATCCACCGATTTGCGCTCAGTGTGCCCTTACCACTAGACCACAGGGTAAGGGCACACTAGACCACAGGGTAAGGGCACACTGAGCGCAAATCGGTGGATCCGTGGTTCGACTCCCGGCGGCACACCCTTATTTTTTCGGATATATGAATTTAGTAAATATTTAAAAGTGTGAATGTTTAAAAAAAAAAAAAAAAAAAAAAAAAAACACTTTTTTCCCACTGACACACACATTCACACAGTCTTTTCGGCAACTTAGGCCATATAATACTTTTTACGATAATCCTTATTTATGAATATATTTATTTGGGGTCTAGTCATTCTTATTTAAGCAATTTGGTATCTAAATGCCTGGGATCCGGACTCGCGACCCTTGGCATAGAAGGCCAGCACGCTAGTTACTACTACAAGCCCGGGGGCTTTATACATTTTATATCTTGAATTCTAATATATGCTAGGTCGACACAAAAAATTATGGGGTGACAAGCACAACTTTCGATTACCGAAGGTAAGAGAAAGTTGTGCTATGCGACCAGTCAAACCAGATTTTTTTAATATTATTTTAGAATGTTCGTTAAAAAAAATATTACAAACCTAAGAAGAGAGAAAGAGGGAAGTAGGTTAATACTAAAATCTCTGGCTCTCTATCACGATTAAAATAGATTGGCTAATTTGGCATGAATTTTTTAAAACTAGAAAGAAATATTGTTTAATGAAATCTGATAAAGTAAATAATTCTTTCTATTTTGGAAGCATTAATAAATAACATTCAATTTAGATAAAGTTAAATATATAAAAAAATAAACTTAAAATCATTCCATTTATACATGACTTTTTCACTAACGATGAAGTTTTTTTTTTATTCGTTTAAAAACGTAAACTAATTTCTAGCTGTAACATGAAGATTTTATCATACAGACGAGAGAGGTGCTAGGATTAGAATTTTAATTGTTTCGCTAACTCAATTAATATACGATATAAATCTAAACTTTAAATTAATTTTAAAAAATTCACATTGAAGAAAATGACAGTATCATATAATCAAATTAAATATATCGTTATATCTTGTATCAGATATTTTGATAAAAAAAAAAAAAATTTGATGTGTATGTATGTGTTGAGAGATAATTTAACGAGAGTGAGGGGCTGTTATCACACAAAAGCATTTGAACAATGAGTGACCCGTGGTGGGGGATTGGGCTTTGCTTATCGGTATCCAATCAGCCCTCTGAGCTCACGCAGGTCACTACAATTCTCTGATATCGGGATAATTTGCCTCAGGGATCTAGTCTCTCCCTACTGGTCTATGCAGTTTTAAAACAATGCCCATGGGTTATTATGATTAATATTAGCAAATTTACCAACAGGTAAAATAAGACAATAGTAGGTGTAGACATATTTAAAGCTGTTATATCATATTAACATTTAATGTTTTTGTGATTATACAATTCCATCGAATATTAAAAAATATTAGCAATTTGAATCAAATAAATTGCTATATAATATATTTACCCATCAAACCTTGACTCGCATAGCCTCTGGTCCTTATTAAATGAGTTTTATTGCCACTTGAACCCTGAGAATGGTCCCAAATCTGACTGAAACGTCGGCTTGGAGTACCTAATAAAACTTAATAAACGAAATATATATAATAAATATACTCGATGACTTGGATATTACAATCTGGTGAAATAAATCAACGTTTATTTCTATCTGGTCGCCAATCTTTCGGGCGCTCATCTCATATCATCCTTCTTCTATCAGAATAGAGCACTTGGGTAGATTTCATGAGGAACTGCTTGCTCCTTCCCAATCACCCGACTCACACCTCTCGGCAGGTTCCGGGTTAACCAAGTCGGAGTCATCCCCATTTTTAAGGCATTTAAGCCACCTCAAGTTGGGCTCTTTGTCTATGGGGTGAGATTTTCTCACTACTTTCCTACCCTAAGAGGAGACTTCAACAATGTTGAATTAATTGCGGCAAGCTGGACTCGAACCCGAGTTGTGTTCAAACTTCAGTTTCGTAATCCGCTACTTATCCGGCTTAGCCACTTGCGTCCGAAGACACTTGTTATAGATAACAATTTGGAAGAGTCATTTGAATAACAGGCTTGCGATATTTGTGTTTTACGAGTTTCCTCTACTGATTCCTATGTAGGCCTACTTTTGAGGGCTTATTTCAAAAAACAAGACCGTTTGCCTTTCACTTAAGGATTTTCCGCTAATTCAAAATAACGAAATTAACGAAAAATATAATTTCACTCAGCACATAAAGATATTTCAAATTAGAATTGCTCAGGGGCCCACATCTTGTGGTTACGTGGATGGCGACCACGTGCTGCCCTAGCTGGGACTGGCAGTACTTCTTTTCTTTGCATGTCACTCTCTTTCCTTCTATATTTTCGACAAGCGTCAGACTGGGCCGGCCTGTTCTATTCCTTCCCGGTCGACAAAAACACCCCTTCCGCCAATCCCGCACGCCGACCCCGCATCGCGGGAATAATAAGGGCGAGGATAGAAGAAGAAGAGAGTGATAAAATTAGAAATCATTCCAAAAGTTGAAATTCGCAACCCTGTGTTATTTTTAATATGTAATACATACATGTAATAACAGTGGCAAAAATAGCTGGTGGACTAATGCTAACAATCTTTTTTAAATAATTAAATAAATAAAATACATACATGTATATAATTTATAATAATGATTACACACAATAATCAAATGACTAAATTAAGTAAAAAACACAAGGTTATATAAATATTACTATACTACTAACCAAGGGCGTCCGCAGGATTTTTTGCAGGGGGGGCAAGGATTTTTTTGCAGGGGGGGGCAAGTCACTTCCAGATAAGTTAAAAAAAACGTATTTTGATATTAATAATGTTATACATCTCTTAGTATTTAAAGCTTTCTCACCGCGGCAAGGTGGTATACTGTGAAAGGTTTTTTTGTATTTTTTTTTGTTTTATACATTTTTTTGTATCATTTTAATTTTCCAGGGGGGGGCAAGTGCCTGGTTGCCCCCCCCTCTGCGGACGCCCATGCTACTAACTATACTATATATACGTATTTGTATTGCTTCTGAAGAGTATCGAAAGACGTAACAAGTTTTTATACCAATAAATATAGTATATTGAAACATATAACCTTGTGTTTTTAATTTAATTTTACTTCACTAAATCATAATGTTTCAACTAGAGCCAACGGTTACTAATTTAAATTGAAAAAGATTAAAATAAACGTTTTATTTCACCTTGTGGCTGGCTGACTTTCATTCTCATCCTTCGCCACCTACACTTAAGGGTGTGTGGTCATCTATTCTACTCCAGTACTTTTTTAATAGAGAAAGTGAGAGGGCGATTGGGATCGAATTAAACCCGTCCTTACAAATAAATTGGTATTCTAAGCCCTATTCGAGTGGACGAATACTCAATTTCTTGTCCTACAGCCCACCATCCCATAAAATTAATGTCCTTAAAGGTACTTTACTGAGGAGACTCAGGTTGAGTGATAGAGAATTTTGGGACCGAAATGTCGTTGAGTTCAAAAAGATGGCCTCTGCTAATAACTACCCGAAATCATTAGTTAACAAAATTATTCAATCAGTGATGACTGCCCCACCACCGCGGACTGCTCCTCCTGCCCCTATGAACAATAACAACAATGCAAATGAACAATTTTTCTCATTGACCTATCTCCCACCCACGTTTGGAAGAATAAAAACTCTCTTTAAAAATTATAATTTCCAAATAACGCCAAGGACATTGACAAATCTTTCTGTGTTCTTTAACACAAAGGACAAAGTCAATAAAGAAAATAGAAAAAATATAATTTATAAAATAAAATGTAACAATTGCAACGGCGTTTATGTGGGAAATACAGGGAGATTCGCTAATGTGAGAATGTCCGAACATAGGAGGTCGGAGGGTAGGGCCGTTTCAGGTGCCGCTACAAGCCTGGCTAAACACTGTTTTGAGAGAGGCCATCGTTTTGATTATAACAATTTTGAGATTCTTGACACTGAGTCCAATAGAATGAAGAGGTTTTTCAAAGAGTCTTGCTATATTCAAAAGCACATCAGTACGGCTGTCAATTATAAAGTAGACACCGAAGGCTTGTCGGGTGACATAAAAGCATTGTTGGCCTCGTAAATTATTCCAATTAATATCTTAAAAATTTTTATTTTTATTTCTATCTAATAATTTATTAAATTATTTTTCCATCTGTTCAATGGCAATTCTTTTTTTTGATAACAAATATTAATCTATTTAAATCTCGATGCATTGACCTTTCGTTTGATTTGAGCCACCTATTTGATATAATTAAGTAAATTATGTCATTGACGCCTTATTGCTTGCGAGGTCTGGTTATCATGCACAGATCTGCCTCTCAGACGTTTCGCTCCGAAATTTTAACTAGTATGTGGAAATAGAGTGAGGTATAATAACATTGTTAATTTTGATTTCTATATTTAAATATGTATAAACTCACTCTAATTATTTATTTTATTTTATTTGTACAGCCGCTGATGAAGAAGTGCTATTAAATGCCTTCGAAATATTCGGAGAAAACACTCTAAAAAGTTATTTTTCTCATTGCCAAGAGCCTAGCCTTCACCTGTTACCATTCATATTACTTGGCACGCCACATCCTTTTGTATAATTACTAGTACTCTTGGCTCATTTTGTTTAAAAGCTTATTTTTTCTCTCCAGTTGGGTGCCTAATTTAAATATAAAAAATTTCAACCTACTAGCTCAATTCCATGCACAGACAGACAGACCATGCGGCGAAAACCACTTTTTTAGATTCAGGGGACCTCAGAACGTGTATATCCATCAAAATGTCGACATCGAATTTTTGACATGAATCCAATACTTTCTCTCTATTTATATTAACATATACCAGGTATATAGAGGTAAGAGAAATTAAAAATATGAAAACCTTTCTTTATCAATTCTAGTAACGCGTGGTTTAGAGACTAGCAGTGTTGACAATTGTCAATATTGATAGTTTTAAAGCCACGGGGTGCGGGTTCGGATCCCAGGCAGTCCGAAGAATATTTATTTAAACCATTTGGACATCAAATGGTATAAATAAATGCGGTTGGACCTAAATATATATGGTGTCTAAATAATTTGAAACGTTAAAGTCTATATGGCCTAAGATGCCGAAAATTATAAATTAAAAAAAAAAGTTACGCCACTTGACAATTGTGTAACTATGGCGAAACTAGAATTCGAGTAGTATCCAATTGTCAAGGGAAAAGAAAAAAGTAAAAATTCACAATAAAAACAAAATTTTAAAAAGAAAACAATTCTGGAATCAAAATAAAATAAGAGAAAAATTTTTTTTAGCGAAATTTAACAACGTTATTATTCCAAAAGAGTAAGAGAAAATGAGAAAGAAGACACAATCGAAATTATCGATTCGCTCGAATAGTCTATTCCGGGAATATCCTAAACCCTTTGATATCTATTCAGTGATCTCAATTTCATAATTTTTCTTTCTTTTTAATTATAAAATTTTAAATGGAGAAAATTATTCAACAAATAATTTCAACTCCATTTATAGAATGTCATAATCATATCAGGTATACAAAAGCGACAAAAATAGGATTTTAACACAATCATTAAATAAAAATATTTTTTTCAACAAAGAGAAGAACAATTAACCCCCCTCCCCCTTCCGTTTTGAGGTGGATACGCCCATGCTTAAAAAGCTAGAACGTATAATATTTGAAGTAAATTTAGGAGGTTTGCTCCAATTTCTCTTACACATGTTGGTGCAAGTGGAAAAAAAAATTTTTTAGAAAATTATTCTCGGAGATTTTTATTGAAATGACGACTGAAATACAATTATACAGTACTGTATAATAGCTGCCCCTCCCCTTCCAAACTTAAAATAAAAATAAAAAAGACCAAAAATATAAATAAAAAACTGAAAAATTCACGCCACAATAATTATTGCAATTATACAGTACTGTGTAATTGTTGTAATTATAATTATACAATACTGAATAATAGTAATTCAGTCGTCATTCCACTAAAAATCTTCGATGTTAATTTTCTACAAAATAATCTTTTTTCACAACTGCAACAAAAATTCGAGTAAACCTCATGAATTTACTTCATTTATTTATTCCTTTAATTATTCTTTAGCGCTCTTTAAAATATTAAAAAGAAGAAGACTCCTATCAAAACGCTTTTAGAGCTTAGCCAAATGCAAATAATCTCGATAAAGATTTATATCGGCCTGATTCTGAGAGAGTAAGCAACCCATTCGTACGTTTTTTAAGTTAAGCTTTCTCCTTAATCGAAATAGAAGAGAGTAAAATTAGGAAGAAAAGCGAGAATCTTTTTTATTTCTTTTTCAACTCTAAAGAGAGGGGGGAATATAGAGATGATATTATCCCTACTAAATCGGCCTGTTTGGTTTTATTTAAACACCTCTGGATGATATCATAATCCCACTACGTTTGCTTAAATAAGTTTGATATTTTATATTCTTTAAATAAGGAGCAAATGTACGGTCTATGTACAATATAAGCGTTCTTTTGTGAAATAGAAAGGGATGTTTAAAATATTTAATAGCCTATTAAACAGAAATAGTAATGTCAATGTAAAAAAGTCTAATCAACGAAGAGGAGCGAAATGACAAATTTGTAGCGAAAAAATGCCTGATCCTCGAACGAAAGGTTTTCATGGTGCTAATTACAGTCGGTGCCAACAAATGCCTGAAGTGTTCGAGAGTGGAGCCTTGAGCTTAGTCAACCAAACCAATATAAATCATCTTTTTTTAATGCAACTGAAGGGGAAAAGTTTATTTTAAAAGCAACACGAACGACGGACAAGCATTTTGGTTGCCTAACCTCAAGGCTCGAGTATATCAGATACTTGTGATGCCGACTCTAGTATTGAAATTATATATTCAACATTATTTTATATTTTTTCTCCACCTCAAATTCATACCATTTTTTACTTTCTCATTTATGAAGTATACCTAAATCGACGTAAAATTCGGCTTCAAGATTTTGATGATACTAGACGTTTTGAATCTCCATGAATTGAAAGCATTTTTGAAATTATGTGTTTTATGTGAGAATACGATCTTAAAAACGCAACGAAAAAGAGGTATTCTAACACTAAAGTTTTTTGTTTTATGTAAACAAAGTAGAGGTAAAGGTGGTATTATGAGCCCCTAGTTTCTTTTTTGTTATAATAAATTTTTTTAAATAATTTTTGCTAAATTATTTGTGTTGAACTTCAACTATAACAATTGATGAATATATTTAAAAAGTATGCAGTCGATTAAATACACAGAAAGTGAAATAATAACAAAAAATCAAAAAAGTTCGTTTTGTTGAAAAAATTTTCTGTGCTGGTATTATGAGCCCCTAGAGTAAATACATGAAAAAGAGTGTTAAAAAGAGGTTAGTAATACAAATATCCTTTATGAAAATTGTATTTTGTTAATTACAAAACTATATTAGTGTAAATAAGTTGGAAAACAGAAAATATTTTATGATCTGCAAAAGTCTCAAATATAAACATCTTTTTCAGCCCCAGCACAGTCATTGTGCGCCCACATTTCACACATCAGGCACTGTATCCATAGTTCTCCTTGATGATTGGCAGAGTAAAGTCCTTCACAAAACTTACAGGGAGTATGCTCATCTCCGGGATTATCAACTCCCACTGGCATTTCCAAAACGGACTTTTCGGTATTGACGGACCATCAAAAATTGGGGCTCATATACCAGGCACAGAAGGGGGGCTCACATTACCGACATAGCCATAGTGAATTTCCTCAAAGCATATTCTATCTTTGTTACTGTCTAAATTAATTATCACCTACATTAAATCAAAGCTTAAAACCTACTCTATTAGATTGCGTAGCCTATTAAAGTAAATGTAATCGAATAATAATCATAATTAAGGGCTAAATAGGTATCTTTCAAAGTTTTTTTAGTAGAAGAAAACACAAACACCTGATTTATCCACCATCTATCATTAACAACTGAACCAAAGCTCTCTAGAGGCCTAAAAAAGAACGGAACACAGTGTTTCCATCAATCCCCATTAGATTGTGTGTACTCTATGACGAGATATATTGGGGGCTCATAATACCTACGGGGCTCATATTACCACCTTTACCTCTACCAAGCGAGCAATGAGATCTGTTATATTATAAAATTCCTAAATAGTAATGCAAACTGATTGAGAAGGCAATTAGCCGAGGGAATAAAGCAGTTAAGCTTATAAGTGAGTCGAAGACAACTCGAGTTTAAATCCATCTCAATGCAAAAAATAAACCAACTCTATATGAGATTCCTTCTCCTGAGGAGGGAAACGGGAACCTCCTAAGTATTATTTCAATGAAAGTCCCCACTCAGAATAATCACAACGTGTTAGTTTTGACACTAATGACTCAAAGAAAGAATGCAAACTGAGCATGTCTTGGAACAATGAACTGTCTCGTTAAGAATACTTGACATGGAGAATATCTTAATGTGATGCGGTCAGTTTGTTTCAGTAATATAAAAAACAAAAGCGCAGAACACAAAGTTGTGTTCTGTGCTTGTCACACCAGATTTTTTATGTCGACATATATTTAGTTTCAGCCAATATATTATAATTTAGGATGTCAAATTCATAAATTTGGGAAAATATTCATATTCTGTTACCATGGCAACCATTTCTCCTATCTTCTCTATGAAGCACAAGAGTAAAGTGTGCTTCAAACGAGGGCAAAACGAGAATATATATTTTAAAGAACATCTAAAAAATAATTGATTTTTGAATTTTAATCAAAATTGTTAGAGCGAATTTTGAGAAAATCGAAAAAAAAACTGAAAAACTACATCAGTAAAGTACTAGTACTTTTTGACCGATTTTGTTTAAAAGCTTATTTTCACGCTCCCGGGGAGTGTTTAATTTATATATAAAATTTCAGCCTCATAGCTCAATTCCTTCATGCGTAAAAGTGAACACAGACACACATACAGACAGACAAACAGACATGTCCCGAAAACCACTTTTTTGGATTCAGGGAACCTCAAAACGTGTATATCCATCAAAATCTCGACATAGAATTTTTGACATGAATCCAGTACTTTCTCTATATATACTAACACATATATGGACCCTGTTATGCAATGTATGTGTCAAAGACCAAAAAATTCAAAATTGAGTTAAGCACGGAACATTGTTTCAAATGCTATAATTAATAGTATTTTTTATGAAATATGTCCTAAAAAAATTTATATTTAATGTTACTTGCACAATTTACAAGAAAAATTATATATAATCCAATGTAAACAAAAAACTTTAAATGGAGGTTTACTTCTTTTAAATCCGTACGATGGAGTTCACGGTAATTAAAACAAAGTATTTTACTTTATTATGCAGGAATTTTATTGCCAGACAACTGTTGTGTGCACATTCTCACAGTTATATCAATTGATAATTTCTCTTTCGTCTCCTTCTAAAAAACTTTAATGTTGATTTTCTCAAAACTCGACGGTTGGTCTTTGACACACCATTGCATAACAGGGTCCATATAGAGGTAAGAGAAAGTAATAAATTGTTTAAACTTTACAAAATGATATTATACAATATTTGTTCTCTATTATATCTTATGAAAAGCTAAATGGTATGTGATTTCGTCATTCTAATTGGCTCTTAATCAGTAAAAATAAATAATTAAATGTCAGATATTAGGAGGCACAGCTTAGAACAAACTACAATCCAATTTTTTCGATAATTCTAGCTAGCAAATCCGTCATTGCCAGGTGGATAATTAAACGGTAAGTTTATAAATACGTAACTTTCGCATAGTCACAAGACCTTTACCTCTACCACGAAAGATCGTTTACTGGCAATTTTGAGGGCTTCAACAAGTTTAATCAAGAATTCTTGAGTGTACGGTCAGAAATTCGAGGGAAAGCTTTAAGAGATAATAGACCTACCCTAAAAAGAGATTTATATTGTAAAAACAAAATACTGAATCAAAAAATTATAGTTTATAGTTTGATATGGAATTGGATCATTTGAATAGAAATGTACAGTAATAGAATTTTGTTGCACTATTTCTTTTTTTATTGATCATTATTATGAAATTTTGAATACGAATTTCCTGATTTTTCTTTAAAATCGATTAAGATGGTTGTGGGGTGAACGACTTACTAATAATTTAAATAAAAGATTAAAGGGGGAAATGATAATAAAAAAAATAAAATTCCCCTAAGAAGATTTATAACTAATAGACTCAAAGAAAAGTATTATTAATATTTTTGCAAAATATTTAGTGAAAGTTATAAAGAATAGTACCGTAAATTACTTAATTTTTATTTAAAACTAATCGCAAAGCCCGCCTTCGGAGGTCCAATATGGTGTGGTCCATTGTATTCCAAATGGTATAAATAAATATGTCCAATATATATAGTAATTGGACGATGTTATGCACGAAGGAACCAAGCGCCATTAAAATCAAATTGAGATAAGCCCGGCCTTGTAGGGAAAAAGAAGATTTTTATTCAATTGAATAAGGAGGTAGATCTTAAATCACAACAGTATTACTCTTTTTTGTATTAAACAAGAAAATAAGTCATTGCCATTCGTTTTGTTTACAATTGTGCCAATGAAATGCCCCTATCTCAGCTTTAGGTTAATGGCGCTTGGTTCCATCGTGCATAACATCGACCAATTAATATAAGTATCGCCGAAGACACAGTTCCAGATAATAGTTACATTTACATAATTAAAACTATTATAAATTTCAAATAATTAAACCACGCACTTATTTCAATGAAAATAGTATTTTTAGCTCTGTGATGATCCAATTCCCTTGGGCTTGAAACAATTGTTTCAAATCATTAAAGTAATGCAATGCCTGCAACATTTTTCTTTTATTTTCTTCTTTTTCCATTTTCAAAAAAACTTTTTCCATTACTGTATGATATGTTCACGTTTTTTCAGTTTAAATAAAAAGAATAAAAATAAATATAATTCTACACAATAAATAGAATAGTTGAGCCAAGTCGGATTCTCCATCTCTTTCTAAATAATATTCTAAGATGTTGTCTAGGAGATTACTTAACTTGTTGTTGTTCTCTCTCTCTCTCTCTCTCTCTCTCTCTCTTCACTCCTATACAATATTCCACTTGAGATATTAATTTCTGGCAGGATGTCTAGTCAATTTTGCGGTCGAGTGTACCTTAATCCCCGCCAGGCGATGTTTAGCGAGGAGTACGTTAAGCTCTTCGAGTTGATGAAGTCCTAGTCTTTTATTTTTATTTTTCTTTCTCATCTCACTCTCTCTCTCTTTTTCTAGCATTTGTATCCATTAGACGGACAAATAGCTTAGCCACATGCATACTAATGAAGGAAAGAGAGTGAGTCATGCCGAGGGGTTGATAGCCCCCTTGAGATGGGGTGCGAATTTCCCTCCTTTTTTGACCGGAATGCCTTGATTGTCTCCATTTCCGACCCTCTTGTTCGCTAATCGATGAGGGCTAGACGGACAGACTCCCTCTAATTATCTACCAGTGATTGTCCTTTTTGACTTAATGACAAAATGATGACGTATCGCACTTCCGATCAGTATAATATAAAGAGAAAATTCTTTTGATCGTGAATATTTCATTTTGTTAATGTAAGTATATGAATATTTTATAAATTATTTTTAATTCTAACTTCAAAAAGTATAAAGTAGCCAAAAATAAAAACGGATAAATCCCGAACAAGGAACCAATCCAAGTTCGAAGTCGGGGCAAAAGAAAAAGTATATAACTAAAACAAAATGTTTATATTGTTATATCTTATGAAATAAAAAATCATTTTTTATTTTATTATTATTATTATTAAAAAAATTAAAAATTATTTTAAATTTTAAATTATTAGAATAGTGGTAAAATTTTTTTTTAATTTGGTCAAGAAATTGCTCTGCGATAACAAGTAAAAATAACAATAATACAGGCCAACAGTGATTTTGGTACCGGAGTATGTGGGTAGCACGGATTCCAAAAATACCATCAATTTCGCCCCCATCAGTTCTAGTTTTATTCGATATAGAGAAAATTAAGAGTTTAATCCCCCTAAAGTGGTTTGTGTTATTTTCAATGTTCTAGATTTTTTTAAGGCTTTTACCCATAAAAACTATGACAGATTGTTGAAATACATATAAAATAGAAAGTTTCAGCCCAATCGGAGGTGATTTTATGGTGCAAAGGAGGACTAAAAGTATAAAAAATGAATTAAACTAAATTTTTTTTTAATTTAGTCCTAAAATGAAATTAATTTCCAAATCAAACATTTCTAAAATTGTTTTTTTTTTATGTATTTAGGCTCTTATTATACCATTCAGAAGCAATGAGCCTAGGGCAGGTTTGATTTATTAAAATTTTTTACTATCTATAAAACAATCAATTGCTCTATAGCCCACGGGGCTTGGGTAGTTGGTAGCGTGTCTACCTTCTATACCGAACGTCGCGGGTTCGGACTGAGCAGTCCGAAGATTTTATTTAAGGCATTTGGTTAAATGGCTTAAATAGAATGCCCTGGACCCCAATATGTTTAATAATCAATAACGGATATCGTTTAAAGTCTTAAATGGCCTAAGTTGCCGAAAATACTGTGGGAATAGAGTGTGAATGGGAGTGTGAATGAGAAAAAAGTGTGAATGTTTTTATAATATATAAAAAAATACTTTCTCTCTCTATATATTACATATATACATAGGTAGAAAGTAAGAGGTGCTCTATAATAAATGATCATTATAGCCACCCACGATGTTTGCATAAGATTGGAAATATTGAGATCACAAAAAATTTAACATAGGGATTTTAATTAATATCTCTAGGGGTTGGCACGAGCATAAACGTAATGAGTAAGGAATTTAGTTTGAGTAAATTAATCAAATCAAAAAATTTGAATTGATTTCTAATAGTTTTTCATCAAATTAATTTAATTTACTCAAAAATGTGGTTGTTCAAATTATAATTAAATTTTAAAATTAGGCTTTACAAACCTTTTCTCTTTCTCTTTCTTGAATTTTTTTACTTTCTCATACCTCTATTTATGTTAATATACAGAGAGAAAGTATTGGATTCATGTCCAAAAATTCGATGTCGAGATTTTGATGGATATACGTTTTTGAGGTCCCTGAATCCAAAAAAGTGACTGTCTGTTTTCAAATTA
>JAKCPI010023364.1:0-10045 GCA_023213315.1 Euborellia annulipes | reverse complement strand
CATATAAATTACATATTATAATTATTATGCAAACATGTCTATTAAATTTATAATTTACATATTTTATAATTTACATAAATTATTATTACTATCTATTATTGATTAAATTTATCAAAATTTATTGTGGAAATGTTAAGCAAATAACAATATATTAAATAACATATCATTTTTTTTAAAGTGAAACTTTATTTTGATCGACACAAATTTTTTCGTTTCTCTATCATCATGTCGCCAAAGGCCGTTACGCTACAAGTTTCAACGTCACAAGCTGTTTCAACAAAAATTGGAAATTTGATATTTAATATATATGATGAATAATAAAAAATAATTGTGAGATTTAGAATATTGAATTTTTAAATTGATAAAATATAATTTTTTAAAATAATTTAAAATGAAATCAAATACTAAATAAATATTTTTCTCAGTTTTTAACATGCGTCTTTTGATTTCCCAAAATCATTCCCGATTTTCCAATTATTAAGTTAAAATTAAAAACGCGATTTTAATACCCCTTAATTGAATAATTTTCTGAAAATTTTCAGTCAAACGCCTACGATCCGAAAAAGTTTCACTTGCATCGTGCTTTCATAAAACCACACAAGGTTTTTTTTTTTATATAAATTTTAAATATACAACAATATTAGACAATGACGTGTAATCTAATTTAACAATTAATTTAAAGGATGATAATGGAGGAATGTCATTTCCAAAATTGTATATAGCCTATAGGTTTCATCAGAGGCTTACGACTCTGGCTACTTTTCTCAAATGGTGAAGTTTATATTAACTTATATCATTTTTAAAATATTATATAGATCCATGTGGTTAAACCCGTAAAAAAATATAGATATTAAAATACGTGCATTATTACATAGATCCAAATATTAATAATTTCAGCTACCTTCAAATGAAAGATTTTTGTATAAAAATTCGCTTGATAGGGAAATTTTAATGTCATCTTTAAAAGATAAATATGGGAATGTAATTTTTTGATGGTGAGTTTGAGGGTTCAAGTGCAAAGCACACCAATACCCCGAATAAGCTGGAGATCTCGGGTACGAATCCCTGGTGTCAACAGAATTTTATCCCGCCACCAATATAAATTTCCCATTTAGTTGCTTTGATAATTCTGACTATGTAGTAGTCTATTCGAGGCTTTTTGTTTCTATCTCTTTGAAAATATGTCTCGTATTTTCAATAATTATGGCTGATCCTCGTATAAATCAGGACATATTTCCTTTCCAATTAATTAATCAGTTACATCGAATTTGCTAGAAAATAAATAATTTAATAGATATTTTAATTTAATTGAACAAGCATTAAAAAACACGGAAAAATTATACTCCAGAAGTGTTATTTAAGTATATCTTATGTCTACAAGAGAACCGGTTCTGTCTGTCACAAATGATGGGGAAATATAATGATAAGAAGATAACGGACTAATAATAATCTCAAATGATCCGCTATAATGGGTGGTTAAAATATCCTCCAAATTTATTTTAACTCTAAAGGCCTTATTAAAGTTAAATACTTTCTTTTTATCCGATTGTGGAAGCTTTATATTATTATTATGAATATAAATTTTAATGTTATTAGTAATGAATTGTGAATTCTATTATTAAGCTTGTGTACACTGTCAATATATTATTCTTTAATCAATTAAAGATATTAGCAATAAAGCAATAGATTTGATTAATTATTTTCGCTCAGGAGCCCACATTTTGTGGGTACGTGGATGGCGACCACGAGCTACCCGAGCTGGGACAGGCAGTTCTTCTTTTCTTTTTATGTCTGTCTCTTCCTTTCTTTTTCAACAGGCGACAGACCAGGCGACGGGCAGGCCTGTTCTATTTCTTTCGGTCGCAAAACGCATGATAGGGTTGGAGCGAAAGAGTGTGGTCCGCCGACCCTGCATCACAAGAATAAGGCGAGGAGAGAAGAAGAAGAAGATTTGATTAATTATTTAATTTTCTTAAGGACGATCTTTATACAAGGTTGCTGTCCCTTCAGGTCCAGGTTTCTATGATAGTAATTTTCAAAATTGAATAATGTTAATATTATCCTAATAATTAAACATATTTAATTCAAGACTTTATATTTGCTTTTATGTTATTTTTACTTTTGAAATTCATATTTCCAAAAGAATTATGCTGGCAGAGGAAGAATATATTCTTGAATCAATTAATTAGGCATAACTTTTTAGTAACCCACATGTCTCAAACTAATTTTAATTATTAATTGTTTTGTTTGAATTAGTATTTTTAAATTTACGGTCGCCCTCTGGCTTGGTGTAGGGGGTAAGCGTGCTAACCTTCTATACCGAGGGTCGCGGGTTCGGACCCCTGGCAGTCAGATGATTTTATTTAACCCATTTGGATACCAAGTAGCTTGGGACTATTTCGAATGATACTTTACTTCATGTAGTAACGCCAAAGTACTTAGCAATTTTCGACTTTGTTATAGGCCTATAGCTAGAAACTTCGTCAATTGGCATCTGAAGATTATTGAATTTTTCATATTTTCTCAAAGTAATATTTATCATTGGTAAAATCTCCAGATAGTGTACTAAATTATCACAATTAGATTAAATTTTTTATTATAGATTTTATCATTGGCGTAGCCAGAAATTTTTGTTGGGGGGTGGGGATCAAGAAATTTTTTCAAAAATTTAAGATTATTTTAGGGTCCCCCCCATTTATAAATCATTTTGGTTTGTTTTTTTAGCTAGAGTAAATTATTATATTTTACTTTCTCTTGCCCTATGTGAAATATAATTTGTATTAAATATCTAGTCATGGCTTGGGTCCCATAGAGGGGGGGTTTGAACCCCCAAATCCCCCCCGGCTACGCCTATAGATTTTATAGTATTATACATTAAAGGATTTAAGATTTTGTCAAAAGATAATGAAATATATTTAAAAAAATATAATAATAATCAATGAAGGGAAATCCCTGTATTTCGTAGCCCGATTATTCGTATTTCCGGCTAATTCTTACAAATTTGCAGGTCTCCTGAAAAAATCCCGATAACTTGTATAAAAAAAAATGTGCATAAATCAACAGCCACTTACTTCATTGGTTAAAAAAAAAAACAATGAGTCTCCGACCCCTCGGTAATTTGTATTATTTTTATGCTCGTGGTCACTTAAATCGTTTTATAATTCGTATTTCCAGTTTAAAAAGCTCATTAATTCGTAATGTTCTCAAGAGAGGGAAGGAGAGCGAGTGAGAAAGACAAGTTTTTTCTGGTTAATTCGTAATCTTTTCACTGAAACGAAATGAGGAAAGGAGAGAGGGAATTTGAGCATCTCTTACATTTATTCTTACAATCTTTTTTTTTTATTTATTTTGCCCGTTTGGCCGGTGGCCATTGGGCTATCTTACAGTCTTCGCAATAATCTGTTTTTTAATCTTTTACTTCCGATCCTTACCAAATCCTTACCAAACCGAGCTCGGACCCGTGACCATACGAATTATCGGGATTCTACTGTAACATTTATTAGTAATTAGATTTCAAGCTTAATATAAGCTTATCATATGTCTTTTCAGTCAATAAACAGAATAAAATTAATAAATTAAAATAATTTTTTAGTGAAAAAATTCTTCATAGAATATTAAATCATAAATCTGGTAAATAATTTACAGCGTGGATCGATCATTATTTTTAATCTTAGGTGGTAATAATAATAATAGGAAATCAGAATGCTTATAAAAATAAATTAGAAGCAGTAACCTTGGAAGAACGCAGCTGTCCCTAACCGGGTACCAATAGCATCAATGGATTTGGAGGAACCTTTCAAGGCATCAAGAAGAACAGATGGTCAAAAAGGAATCCATCCTCAGTCCTCTAGGGATGATTTTCGGTCTCAATAGAAAGTTTTTATGCTCGTCTGATGATTGCTCTTTTAGAAAAACATTTGAAATAGATTTGATTGCGGACAGGAAGGACTTTCTCTAGTTAGAAAAAAAAAATCTTATGATGAATAGGTATATCAAAGATTAAGGAGGGTTTAACTTTTATTAAAGTTACATTATTTAAAATTCAACCCTAACTATGTTACCTTAAATATTTCATTGTTTCTTTATATTTTTCAATATTAATCAAAGCAATATTATAAAGCTATCATTTTAATTTTTAACAAAACATTAATATTGCAAATAAAAAAAATATCGCATTATTCATTCATTTTGAAATTATTTCTTACATATCTGTACCCATCTGTAATTATAATAAAAAAAAATTGACCAACATTTAAAGTTTGTATTATTAAAATATTTAAATTTGTATTGATCAGTCCTTGGTTAATTAAAACCGAAACGTCTTCTGAATGGAGATTTTTATTCGATAGAGGGTCTCATTTTGGTTGACATCCTCTCTTCCTGTGAATCATTTTATTTTACTAATATATTGGTAATTGCTAAATGATTGAACTAATTAAGTTTTTCACTTTTGAGAGTGCCTGAATTACCATCTATATCAGTGGTTTCCCAACTTTGTTACAACACCTCCCGCCATCGAGCATGGCGTAGTTGGTAGCGCCTGCCTTGTATACCAAGGGTCAAGGGTCGATTCCAGGCAGTCCGATGATTTTATTTAAGCCAAATGGCTTAAATAAGAATGCCTGGACCTCAATATATATATATATATAATCATAATAACGGTTATCGTATAAAGTCTTATATGGCCTAAGTTGCCGAAAAGACTGTGTGAAAGCTTGCTTGAATGTGAAAAAGTGTGTTAAAAAAAAAAAAAAAAAAACGCCTCCCTTAAAAATATTTAATCGTACCCGAGTAAAAATGATTAAAAATGATCGAGAGATTTTCAGGCCCGCAGCAGGTCTGCATAGTGAACCTTGAGGGACACACAGGAATATAAACGTCCACACCAGGAAGACACAGGGATACCGCATCAGGGGTACACAGTAGATCGAAAGTGACCAGAAGAAAAATGTGTGTCCCTGGTGCGGGTGTGTGTATCCCTGTGGACATGTATATCCCTGTGTGTCCCCCAAGATTCACTATGCAGACCTGCTGCGGGTGTGTGTATCCCTCGATCATTTTTAATCATTTTTACTCGGGTATGACACCTCCCCCCTCCCCCCCATTTATAAAATATTACAAAAACAAAAAATTTTTACTGGTAAAAAATAAGAATGTATATTAAAATTTTTACTTTATTTATAAAACTAGCAATCATTTGAAAAATTTCTCGCAGTGGCTGATATTCGTTCCTCCCCTTAGACTAGTCCGCACCGCTCTTCCCAGTTTGGAAAAAAAGCTGATCTACAGTATATTCCAACGATAATTAAATATTAAGTGCATAGATAAACTGTGTATGCCTATTTTAATCTATTTTTTAAATAAATATATCTTTGAAAGAGAAATTATTTGTCCTTGACCATGAAATGGAATAAATATTAATAAATATAATAAATGATGATGTTATTAGGCTATGTATTAATAATAGATAAAATGTTCATGAATAAACAGAGATACACGTAGATAAATAATTTGTTGCGATCTCGGGGGCCGAGCAATTACTTTGGAAATCAGGCAACATGGGGCAGGTGGTGTTGTCTCCAGCTGACACCTGCTCTCCAATCCGGTCCAGCCATCAAATCTCCGGGCGCCAGCTGCTCCTCATCACCTTAGCTCACCTAGCTGGCCACCTATCTTAGTTTAGTTACCTCCGCATGCTTGTTTCCGAAATGCCCTGCAGGTCAAAACCAAAACTTTCTGGGACACCCGCTTCTTCGGAATTAACAGCTAATTCATAAAACCTGCATCCTTTTTTTTCTCTCTCACTCTTGGTCACAAATCTTATTTGTAGATAACGTAAAACACCACCATATGGAAATTATATGGTTCTATGCCTTCAACCTTTCCTAAATTTAAAATTAACTGCGTACTTTGTTGAAAAATCTGGTGTGACTAATCTCTTACCCTTCGGCAAGATAAAGTTGTGTACTGTGCTTGTAACACCAGATTTTTCGTGTCGACATAGACCTATATTTAGTTTCCAACAGTTCGGTATATTTTTTTTTTTTTATTATGCCGGGTGCCAAAGGCCATCCCCATAATATACAATATATAACATTTTACAAAACAATATAAATACAATATAAATATCGGTACATTTGAATTCAAGATGTAAATCTTTCCTATAGAGTACCGAGTAATGTGGTCTTCAGAAAATTTCAATGGCAAAATGAGAATATACATTTTAAAGAGCATCGAAAAAATAATTGATTTTTGAATTAAAAAAAAAATCGTTGGCGCAAATTTTGAGAAAATCGAAAAAAACTGAAAAAGTACATCAGTAAAGTACTAGTACTCTTTGGCCGATTTTGATTAATAGCTTATTTTCACGCCCTAGGTGTGTGCCAAACTTAAATATAAAATTTCAACATAATCCCTATAAATTTAAATCTCAAGAATGCTATCATCTCCTTCCTTTTATTAAATCTAATATAATTATAATTATTATATTCAAATTTAGAGTGTTAGTATAAGGTTCCGTCTAATTTGTATCTAAACCACAAATTTCTGATGAGTCCATTAAATGAGTCGGGTTACAAAGAAAAAAAATTTATAATAGACAAAATAAATTATAGGGAAAAATATGCTCTTAAAAAGGGAGGTGAAAAAAAAAGTTGTGAAAAGAGCATTCAACCAATAGGAGGATAATTCTATTAATAGCTCTAATCAATCAATTAATTAATAAATCTAGTAGAGCGATGGGGATCCACGGTGATGGCGAATATTAAGAATATTTTAAATTGATTAAGTAATTTACATGGATATAACCTATAAATGTGTCATTTCATGACAAATCACACAAAATTTGACAAAAAAAAATTTCTTAAATTTTTCCCATAATTTTATGGCAAAATTAAGATTTTTTATTTGAATAAAATTGTTATTTGTTTCATTGCCTAGTAAAAATGATTAAAATGATTAAAAATGATCGAGGGATTCACACGCCCGCAGCAGGTCTGCATAGTGAACCTTTAGGGACACACAGGGATATACACGTCCACACCAGTGACACACTTTTTCTTCTGGTCTACTGTGTGTCGATCCCTCGATCTTTTTTTAATCATTTTTACTCGGGTTATCAAAAATATTGGAAAACGCTTTGCAAAATCCGTTCAAAAAATTGCTCCCCTCCACCCTACAAATTGTTTTTTGGATACAGCCCCTGTGACTTAATCCTAGATATGAGTACAGCATTGATATAATATTATTTAACAAAATTCTGTAAAGAATTCCTATACTTTTATGATAATTAAATGTAAAACTCCCAACCGTAGGCTTTAGTTGAAATCTATATTTTAAAACTTAAAACACTAAGTTATAAGTTTTAAAGATTTATTAAAAATGTTTTTTTTAAACTTATAACCTAAAATTATAAATTAAATTTCCATTTATGATAATAAAAGGGCATTTGTCCTTTATCGTGAATAAAGAAACCCCTAGCTAAAATAATATCCATACTATTATAAAATATATAGGCCTACTAATATATATTTTAATTTTTTTAGATAAAGTTTATTCTATAAATCTACGACATTGTTTATCTCCTCCAAATGAATATTATTTTATTTAAATCTTCTCCTCAGAAAAGGTGTTTAAATAAACATGTTTTATGTAAATAAAGTAACAGAAGGGAATCGATCGAATCAGACAAAGTGTAAACGAGTTAAGAATGTCTTTATAAATAAACATCCTCAATGGCGTTACTACATTAAAGTACAGTATATGCCCTTGCAATACATGCATCGTTATATACTTAGATTACTTTTGACCCGGTTTCGAAGAATTTCAAAAAGAGTTTTAATATTTAGCTCTATTATAACCATATATTTATTTATTTGATCTAATTTCTTTCTATCAGATACAACCTTTATTTAAATAAATATCTGATGGCTCGTTGTCTGGCCGTCGCTTGGCTTATTATTTATTTTCCCTAATAAAACTTGTACACTTTGAGGAGCCATCAGGCTCTATGTTAAATTTAATATGAATAAATAAATAAATAAAATGAATAACAATATTCGACTTTTACCTTCGGTGTTCAAAAGTTGTGCTTTGTGCTGTCCCATCAGATTTCAAACTCCTCTTCCTTCTTGAGATATTTTGTTCACACACACAAACCATTTTGTGAATTCTATATTTTTACCTCCGTGCATTTCCATCAAAATCTCGACAGAGAATTTTTGATATGGTCACAATACTTTCTCGCTATATACAGTATTAACAAATGTACGGTAGGTAAGAGAAGTAAAAACTATTTTATATAACATTGAACTTGACCTTAAAGAAATCAATTCTTTAGTGTTTATTGATCTGTTCAATTCTCGGTAAAAACAAAAGTATTACTACAAACTTCTCTCATATGTAAATTCAATTTTATTGAGATTTATTATTAATATCTAAAAATGGATATGAGAATATATTCACCCTTTAAATGGAGAAATTATGTTAGTATATTTGAAATGGGTTTTTCCCGGTTATATTTATTGCTAAAGAGAAAGTAATGATTAAATTTAACCAAACCAGAAACCAAGATAAATGTTGTTAAGCAACGCCAAGTGGTGCTGAAAATCGGGATAGGTGGCCCCCGAAAAACAAGACCATTGAACGCCCGCCGGAAGCCATCGATACTGTATAAATATAATTAATAAAATAAATTTATAAAAGTCAAATGGCCTCTGCAGCCGAAATGACTCTTTAAAAAAAAAAAAAAAAAAAAAAAATAACCAAACCAGAAGTAAAATATTTTTATAAATAAGTAGGAACCGACCGAATATTCGGTTTCGGTTACGGTTTCGGCCAGTTTCGGCCAAAAAGCATGGTTTCGGCCGTAGTTTCGGTTTCGGCCAAAAAGTAGCCGAAACTTTCGGCCGGCCGAAACTTGAGTCTTAAAAAAAAAGGTCAAATTATTTGCACTTGAAGGAGGGAAAAAAAATTTTGTCTCCCTAAAAAAAAAAGGTAAAATGATTTTCACCGGAGAGGAAAAAAATTTAAAAAAAAAAAAAATATAAATTTTTTTATAGGAAATACAAGTTTCGGTTTCGGCCGAAACTAAGGGGTTGAGGCCGAATATTCGGTTTCGGTCCGGCTGAAAATCTTGTTTCCGGTCGGACCCTATAAATAACCGAAATACTCTGATTATGGCTCATTAAATTTAGGCCTAAAAGGACGACCATTTAATAAGATGCTGATTGCATTTTTGATTCATGGGATCGGAAGTCAAACCTTGAAAAATGTTTGTTTTGATAGGCATGCTTTCATAACCATAGCAGTCAGTCAAGTATTGTAATAAATATATTTCACAAATTTTTTCATATCCCAAGGCGGATCTTATCTATTTTATAAATATTCTTACGTATAATCTAATAAGCTTAATTTGAATGGAATTCTGAAATGGGGCACCGCGATCATCGAATGACATGTAATGTAATTACCAGCATTATTAATTCGTGAAAAGCCAAATAGTAAGGATTGATAACAATTTTTTTTCTGTAACCCCATCCCCTTTCCTCTATAATACTGCAATAATTTTTTTCAACCTCAAACCTATGTGGAAAAATAAAACCTACAAGCAATTGTAAAATTATAATTATAATTACTATATATAAAGCGGTAGCCATACGGCTTTTTCCTGTGTGCATGTGCCTCTCAGGGTGCTTATTAGCCAGAGTAAAGGAAGTTTAATCAAAGAGGGAAATTTAAAACTAAATCACAGAGGAAAATTTAAAACCTTAAAATTTTGCTATTTCTCGCTGTGATTGACAAAAATGTATTCATTTTTAATTGGCTACCAATAATTTGAAATAAATAGAGACGGGGTCTGAATGACCTCCGATGCCGAAAAAGACCTTAAATAAATAATTTAAAAAAAAAAGTTGAATTATTTCAACAACTTTTAAAAAAATCAAAGGTCTTTTATTAAAATTACAAATGGAAAAGCCTTAGCTCTATTTATTTCAATTTATTGGTAGCTAATTAAGTTGAATAAATTTTTGTCAATCACAGAAAT
>JAKCPI010023362.1:0-11918 GCA_023213315.1 Euborellia annulipes | reverse complement strand
ATATATGTATATTAAATCAATAACGGTTATCGTAAATGTCTTATATGGCCTGAGTTGCCGAAAAGACAGTGTGAATGTGTATGTGAGTGTGAATGAGAAAAAAGTGTAAATGTTTTTGTAAAAAAAAACAAACTAATTTTACTTTTTTTCAATCTTAAATTTTCTAATGAATTTTCAATAATTTTCAGGAAACGTTAGCAGATGCATTTGAATACAACGGCTGGGAATGGGCTCGATGGATTGTGACTATAGGTGCCCTGTTCAGTCTCACAGCAAGTCTTTTCGGCGCCCTTGTCCCTCTGCCCCGTGTTATTTATGCTATGGCATCTGATGGCTTGCTATTTAAATTTCTTGGAAAGGTTAATGCTCGATTTAAAACTCCAATTATTGGTACTTTGGTCGGTGGAGGACTCACAGGTTTGTAATTATTTACAAGAATAACTTAAGAATTTACCGTGTTTTGGAAATAATTAGGAAAAATGGAAATTTTTGTAATCCCTTTTGTGTAAATCTGTTATGAGAATTGAATGAGTTTGAGTTTGTTACCACTCCCAAATAAAGTACCCTTGAATAAACAGTCAAAAAAATCCGATTTCTCTTTTAGTTTTCCCAAAATGATGACAGTTGAGGGAAATAGTGAAAAATCAAAAATTGCCTGTTTTTAAGAAATAAGATATTTGTTAGTTAGAAGTGGCTGGTTGAAGATCTAAATTAAAACAATTAGCGGAGCTCAGAGTCTCTTCATCAATAAAACTGCCAAAATATCACGACATATCGGTCTAAATTTTATTGGCTCATCATCACATAAAAGGGAGTTGTCATATGAAAATATTTAACCATATGAAGGTTGACTTGTTTAACAGAGACAAATTGGCTTCTTTCTGAACATTAAAAAGTTAATAAGCCGTTACCTACTTATGGTTAAATAGTTTCAAATTAAAACTCCTTGTCGCCTGATGATGGTCCAATAAAATTAAAACCGAAACGTGGTGAGTCTTTAGCCAAAAACTGCGGCCTTCTTCGGTCCTAATTTACAAAAATAAATTTTATTCTGCGATAGCGGCTAAAGCCCAGAGAAAGAAAATGTAATGAAAGCATTTAATTCTCTTCTCAATCAAATCATCAATTTAATAAACACGCTTAAGGGAGTTCACATATAATCTATCTATTAATAAAGCCATCATCAATCAGTATAAAAATCATTAACGTCAAGTTCAGAACGCATGTACACGTAGATATTGGCATATAATGAATAACGAATTCTCAAGTATGTAAGAAGGAAAATTTTTTAATTATTTTATCCTAGTGATTGAGAAGATTAAATTCTTTGCAATTTTTATTCTCAACAATTTTATTTATAATTTAAATAAAAATTGACTGTAAAAAATAATAGTTCAGTCGGAATGAAAAATAGGGGGTAGCTGGTGAGTATTCCGAAGTTAATAAAACAGATTCGATTTATCAACCAAATTTTAGCAAATTTAATGCTCTACAACTTTGCATTGTAGGCTACTATGCTGTGCAAAATAAGCAAAAAACTGAAAAAAGTCCAAAATTGTTGAGATTTTTGCCCCTCCCACCCCCCCTTAAGTTTTTAAAGGGTCCTCGGCCGTAAACTTAAACTAGAGTACCCCAGAGGCGTAATTAGACTTTGAGGGCGGAGGAGGCAAAGCTCAACGAGGTTGCCGTTTTTTGAGTTGTAATAATTTATAATTTAAAAGAAAACTATCAATTTTTTGGGCAATCTATGGAAAGATATGATAAAATCACCGTCCATGGGCTATATCTTAGATGCTCTAGGGCGCCTAGGGCGGTATCGGGAGACGCCAAAGGCTTGATGAACCTGGGGCGGGGGGGGGCGAGCTCCCCCATTCGGGAATTTTCATATAAGAATTATATAATATAAGAATTTCCAGTTTTCATTTAATTATTTCCTATCGCAAACCCACTAAAATAATTTTTTTTTCTTTTTCAGGGCTTTTATCCATTCTGATCGATTTTTCTGCGCTTGTTGAAATGATGTCTATTGGAACAATTCTTGCCTATACAATTGTCGCTGCTTGTGTTCTTAAATTAAGGTTCATAATATTTATAATATAAAGATATTGGCTTTTAAATTAATTTAAATTTTTTTTTTTTTAGGTATACTTATGATCCCAAAGTATGTACTGGTGAAAAAAACAGAGCACATATTTCCGGCAAATTTGTAATTTTGATCGATTAAAAGAACCTACAATTATTTCTTCAAATATTGTAACAATAAGCGTCCTTCTCTATAGTAAGAAATCAAATTATTTTGTTTTTGCTTGTTAGTTAGTTTATCAACTTTAGGAGTGAATCCCTTAAACAAAAGGGGTAGGCCTATTTTAATTTAAAAATTAAAAAAAATAAATTTAAATTACATTATTTTAAACAGTTTTTACTTTCTATATATAACGAGAAAGTATTGTAATCGTAAAAAAATTCGACTTCGAGATTTTGATGTTTCTTCACGTTTTAGACCTCCCTGTGTCCAAAAATACCATTTTGGGCATTATGTCTGTGTGTGTGTGTGTGTGTGTGTGTGAACACGATTGCTTAAAAACTAGGAACCGACCGAATATTCGGTTTCGGTTACGGTTTCGGCCAGTTTCGGCCAAAAATCATGGTTTCGGCCTTAGTTTCGGTTTCGGCCAAAAAGTAGCCGAACCTTTCGGCCGGCCGAAACCTGAGTCTGAAAAAATGGGATGAGACTCGCATGCAAAAAAAAAAGGTCAAATAATTTGCACTTGAGGGAGAAAAAAAATTTAGTCTCCCTAAAAAAAAGGTAAAAATGATTTTCACGGGAGGGGAAAAAAAATTAAAAAAAAGAAGGTAAAATGAAAAAAATTTTTATAGGAAATACAAGTTTCGGTTTCGGCCGAAACTAAGGTTGAGGCCGAATATTCGGTTTCGGTTTCGGCTGAAAATCCTGTTTCGGTCTGACCCTATTAAAAACCAAAGCAGCTAGATCGATGAAATTTGGTATATGCGCCTTACACTAAAATTGTAGATTTCTATCAACTTTTGGAGTAAATACGTCACTTGGAAGTACTACTTTACCTAATAAGTTTTTTCAAAAATTTTGAAATTTTCAATTTTTTTGTTAGTTTATGATAAAATACTCAATTTTAAAAAGTTTTTATTCTTTGATAATTTTCCGACAACTGAATAGTTTTTGAAATAATCACAGAAGAAAACGGGACAGGTGTCTGATTTTGTTTTGATTTTTCTTTCCAAAATTAACGAAAAATGTCGTTTTCTTCTGGATTATTTCAAAAACTATTCAGTTTTCGGAAAAATGTCAAGGAATAAAAACTTTTTAAAATTGAGTATTTTATCATAAATTAAAAATTTCAAAATTTCTGAAAAAACTTATTAGGTAAATTACTACTTCCAAGTGACGTATTTACTCCAAAAGTTGAGAGAGATCTACAATTTTAGTGTAAGGAGCATATACCAAATTTCATCGATCTAGCTGCTTTGGTTTTTTAGCAATCGTGTTCACACACACACAGACACACACACAACCAGATGTAATTCCAAAAGAATATACGAGAAAGTCTCGGGGAAGTCATTCCCCATATTTATTATTCTTAAACGTTTTTTCGAGAATAGTTTATGAGATCACTTTTTTAGAGTATCGAAAACTCACGATTTTTTTTTTTTTTTATTTGGGGAAAAATAAGATTTTAATCAAATTGTTTGTTTCAGCTGTCGTATCTTTTGGATTTGCTGCAACCATCGTATTTATGGAAACTCAATTAGGGGCAGCAGAGGGAGGCGCTATTGCATTAATAGTTATACTAACAACAATACTTGCTTTAATTATTCTGATTCTGTTTTTACAACCACATAATCCACAAGTGCTTAATTTTAAAGTTCCTCTAGTGCCTTTTATTCCCGCAGTCAGTATTACATTTAATATTTATTTAATGGTTGTGATGGACGGAGAAACATGGATTCGTCTTGTCGGTTGGCTTGCCATTGGTAAGAATTATTTGATTTTTAATATTTTAAGAAAAAAAACTTGATTAAGCGTATGTGTAGTTTTATGAAACCACGATGCAAGTGAAACTTTTTTTCGGATCGTAGGCGTTTAACTGGAAATTTTCAGAAAATTATTCAATTAAGGGCATTAAAATCGCCTTTTTAATCTTAACTTAATAATTGGAAAATGGGAAATCAATAGACGCATGTTAAAAACTGAGAACAATATTTATTTAGCAATTGAAGATTTGAATCATTTTAAATTATTTTAAAAATTATATTTTATCAAATTAAAAATTTAATAATTAAATCTCACAATTATTTTTTTTATAATTCGTCATATATATTAAATTTCAACTTTCCTATTTTTGTCGTCACGACTTGTGACGTCATGGCTTGAAGCGTTACGGCCTTTGACGTCACGGCTTGTAACGCGACATGCTGATAGAAGAGCGAAAAAATTTGAGGGCGTCAAATTAAAGTTTCACTTTAAAAAAAGAACGCGAGCATAAATGAGCTTTGTCTTTGGATGGCTTTTGGTTTGATCGTTTAAAGGATTCCAATCGTCTCTTCAATTCGTATAGATTGTAAAATTTATAAAAAATAGAGTAGATGGATTTTGATCAATAATATCCCAATTGGGAGGTAGATAAATGCAAAGCAACCAACTATTTTGTATATAATGATATTTAATGGCTGGCAATATGCTGAGGAAGCATTCAGAAATGCAGGCAGCCAAAAATAAAACACTTTCGATTCCCTTTAAATGTCCAAACGTTTCGGGTAAAATTTTATTCACCTATCTTCAGTAAACAAGTGGAAGAGAGTTAAGTCTCTTTGCCTTACAACAGCGGTCGGGGAACCTTTTTAATCATTACCCCAAAATATTTTTGTGTAAGTTGATATTACCCCATGGCGAAGAGCAAAAAAAACGTTTTTTTAACTTATCTGGAAGTGACATGCCCCCCCCCCCCTCCTGCAAAAAATCCTGCGGACGCCCATGAATATGTAGTAGAATTTAATGACAACTATGTATAATCAAAGAGACTCTCAACTCTATTCCACTAGAATTGTTCACTGAAGATGGGTGAATAAATTTTATCTGAAACGTCTGGACATTTAAAGGGAATTTAGAGTGTCACGCTCGGGTCCTAATAAATTTCAAATTTTTATTTTATTTTTATTCTTCGTTTCTTTAAGTTTTTTTTTTTTTCTATTTGTAGTGTAGAATAGTTAACATTAACAATTTTTATTTTTTATTTTTCAGGTTTCATTATATATTTCTTCTATGGCATTTGGAAGAGCAAAGTAACTGTAGCACGTTTAAAATCTGCTTAATGTGCTTATAAATCAAAGAAGAAAATGAGCATGTATTTTAAAAATTTTTCAAGAGAGGTTAACTATCTATGTAAATAACTTTTTTTTATTTATAGTCTATTTATTATAAAAGATTATTTCTTTTTAATCACTAGTCCAAAATAGACTTGACCGAGAATTTTAATTTTAACGTTTAATTCCTAATTAAAATTTTTTTAAAATGTGATTTAAAATAATTTTGTAAATATGTTAAGCCTGGCCGATATTGGAATTTCAGTCCTGATGCTCCGATCTTCGAGCTTTTCGGTCTTAAGGTGCGTGTCTCGAAAAGCCGTTAGAAGACGATTCAGTACCGAGTTACTCTAGGCGGCAAGAGATGGCGTTAGTTTTTCCCATAGGGATAGAAGGGATTTATTACATTTCATTTGAAAGATTCCAGCTAATTAATCAAGGGTAGAAAATTAATTATTTTTTAACACAATGATTACTAATTTAATTATCTATAAGTTATAGAGCGAATTTTTAAAAAATATCTTTTATTTAATGCGATTAATCTACAAAAAAAAATTATTTTTTCGAAAATCAAAAAAAGGGCTTCTATAAGTTGTAGATATTTTAAATAGCTTTAATTAAAAAAAAAAAAATTGAGGTCGATAGCTTCAAAATTGTGGGCGCTGGAATCTCCCAAAATTAGCACCCCGAGACGCGCACCTTAAAGAGAAAAGAGAGTCATGCGTGACTTTTCTCGTCTCTGTATTATTATTATTTTTGAAATTCCAAAAAGGCCGTAGTATAAATTGAGATTTTTTTATTAAGATTATTTTATCATGACAAATAGAGCAGCAACAACTCTTCCTTGAAGGTGGCTCCTAGCCATATTACAAAAGGGAAGGGGATATTAAAATAAGCAGTAAAATATTTTGAAATAATTCACTAAAATGAATTTTCGGATGATTGATACTTGATTTAAAATGTGTGTTCAATTTAATTTTGCACGTGGGCCATAGCACAGAGGTAGAGCACTCGCCTCTTGTGCTAGGCGTCTGAATTTCATTATCTATCCTCGGCTGCCCATAGACGTAGCAATAAACACATCGACCTTCCAGGCGTTTAGCGAAAGCAACAATTTTAACGTTTAAAAGGCGCAATACATTTCTAAGGTCTTTTGTCACTTACTGTGAACTTAAAATCTCATTCAGGTCTATTCTCTAAAAACAGGCGTTAAAATTTTAAATAAACAAATGGGTGTTAAAAAGTAATGTACAATAAAAACAATCAGCGTTAAAAAATTCTATTCAAAATCACTTCCTTGTCTCAAATAGCTATTCTGTAAACAAAAATTTAAAGGCAAAGCGTTATCATTTAGTAAATATTGTTAAAAATTAAAGTCATGTCTAGGGGGTGCCTTTAATATTTTAACGTCGGGTTTAAAATGAACATGGCGTCCTTAATCTAAAAAGTAAGGTTATGATTTTGATAGCTTTGAAATAAAAGCAACATGTTAACGTCGCTGTTAAAACTTTGTTTAGAGAATATTATTTTTTTAACGCTGATTGTTTCTACATTACTTTTTAACACCCATTTGTATATTTTAAATTTTAACGCCTGTTTTTAGAGAATAGACCTGAGTAGGTCCTATTATGAATTTATTCTTGATATTTAAAAATTATACGTTAAATCCAAAACGATAAATAGTTTGGATATTGACACAAATCTCAATTTTGTCAAAAATATCGCTTTCGTTAATTGACCAGGATGGACTTTTTAAAAAAAGTATCAATCAGAATAAAATTTCTTTCGGACATTTGCTTAAAAATTTTAAAATTGGATTTCAATATTTTGTTGAAATTTCCAAATGAATTTAAAGAGATTATTTTATTTTAAATAAAATATTTCCATATGTGATGTCTGTCCTAGTATGTGATGTGTAATTTGTTTAAAGAGAAAATAAAAAAAATATACGTACATGTTATTATGTTCTATTATTAATTCACTTTATTTTAGCTGCCCTTTCCTTTTTAAATTTTCCTTTCAAAATTCCTACAGGCCCTTGAGATATCCAGAAGAACAGACAGACATTGATTAACGATTATACAATAATTTTATATAGGCCTATATACAGTACAACACAGATATTTATATGATAGTCAAATTGAAGAAAAAAAATGTTGAAAAATTTAATTAACATTTTTTATATGAGAGATTTCATAAGTGTTTCCTCATACATTTCCTATGGAAGAAAACGTAGCTTCAACAAATTTAGAACGAAAATAATTTTCCAGTAATCCCTAAAAGGGTTCTCTTTGAGAATATATAGATTTCGTTGCGAAATTCCGAAGGGCCCACATAGAGTGTGGCAGACAAACTGGAATATTGGACCTCACCACAATAGCTCTACGAGGAGAGGGAGTTGCTGTGACATCCCGTCGCGTCCTGTGGAAGGGACGTAAAGAAGACTCAGTGAGGCATTATTTGAAAGGAGTCAGTGCTGAGGGAGTCCCTCCCTAGCATAGAAGAGGTTGGATAAAAGGAACCGGGTAGAACTAGAAAAAAAGGATTACTTCATTAACTAGAAAGAAGAAGTTAGAGATAGGAGATGATGTAACTTCACGGGGTGCCGGTAGATGGCTACGGCCAGAGATCGGTGGGGTTTGAGGTGTGTGTCTTCGTGCACGAAAGCACCTCGTTTAAATAAACGGGGATCCCGATAGGAATTTCAAATAATTATAATAATAAAGTCTCTTTCTTCCACAGTAGATAACTCCAAACTAGTAATAAACTTAAAAACACGTTTTTATAAATCCAAAGAGGACCTTATAAAAGATTTCGGAAAATTATTCTTTGTTTGGACATTCCAATTAGTTAATAAAAGAATTCGATTTTCGGTTTAACTGTGTGTGGTTTATTTGTAAAAATTACAACGTTTCGGCCACTCATTCTGTGGCCTTCTTCAGATACAATTCAGCTAAGATTACAAAGGTTGACACAGATGTAACAATCTTATCTGAATTGTACCTGAAGAAGGCCACGAATGAGTGGCCGAAACGTTGTAATTTTTACAAATAAGGTGCTATTTTTTGGGAGATTCCAGCGGCCACAATTTTGAAGCTATCGACCTCAATTTTTTTTTTTTATTTAAAGCTATTTAAAATATCTACAACTTATAGAAGCCATTTTTTTGATTTTCGAAAAAATAAAATTTTTTTTTTTAGATTAATCGCATTAAAGAAAAGATATTAAAAAAAAATTAGCTCTATATCTTATAGATAATTAAATTAGTAATCATTGTGTTAAAAAATAATTAATTTTCTGCCCTTAATTAATTAGCTGGAATCTTTCGAATGAAATGGAATAAATCCCTTGTATCCCTATGAGAAAAACTAACGCCATCTCTTGCCGTCTAGAGTAACTCGGTAGTGAATTGTCTCCTAACGGTTTTTCGAGACGCGCACCTTGATAACAACTGTGTAGGTCGAGGGTCCGGTGGCCTGATGCAATGGACAGCACGCCTATGCAATCCTGGGTTCGATTCCCGGGGACCATGGGATGGCCTCGCCAATAAAAAACACTCAAGCTTTGTTAGGTATATATCTCTAGAAGAATCGAGATGTTTTGAATACTAATATATAAATCTCGAAATATATAAGTATATATATATATATATATATATATATATATATATATAACTAGCTGTGCTGCCGCCTTTGGCGGGTGCTTTAGCCATACCGGGGGCTGCGCCCCCCCTGACCCCTTGCTCGCCTTCAGCGAGCAAGTTTATTTCCAATTTGGGATATTTCTTGTTGCAATGCAAGTGTTAAGATGTTAAGGAAGGATCTTATATTCAAGCGATACATGAAACCACTTTGACCGATTGGGCACACCAAAAGGGTCTGTTTATGACTGTTTAAAGGGTCAGTCACCTGCGTCCTCTCTTCGCTTTTCAACTGCTGCGTAGCCCCCACCCCCAGCCCATAGTCAGGTAGGAAGCTGGTTCACATAGCACAAAGAACGCTCTCCAATTTCTAGCCAACTTGTTGATTTTGTGTTCTCATATTGACGAAATTTGATTATAATTAATTTTCCAAAATATTTAAGAGATTCAAATTATTACTACGTTACTCCCAGAGCCATGTATTATAGGTGTACTTAATTTCAAATGGATTCATTGAAAATTGTGGATTTCTATAGAACATATACATACAATATTTACATACATACATACATTTTTCCCATTTCATTTTTATATATATAGATATATATAAAATATATATATAAATATATAAATCTCGAAAATATTTAAATATTTAACAACTGTGAAAGCCTAAACTCCAAATTAGTTAACGATTTTACTTTCTCTTACCTATGTATATATGTAATATATATAACCGGGTGGGCCAATAGTGCGTGGACGGAAGATTGTGGGCTTATTAACGGACATTTTTAAAATTTGTTGATCGCACATAATGTGGGGCCTTTAGGGCTACAAATTAAAAATATTTTTGTTCCAATTGCACCTCATATACAGGGTGGTCCATATCAAAGTTATGTTTTTTTAAATAGAACGCCCTGTATATTATTGCATATTTAGATTATACGGTCAATTTTAGTATGACTTTATGTCATGCAATGTATTCTAAAACAAACCGTTTAGCCGCAAATCGGGCTTTAGTGAAAAAACTGCTGTCTGAATAAAATTGAATATCTCGCGAACCATAAAACTTAGGGGACTGTTCTTTTGTGAGGTTACTAACCATGAAATGTACTAATCTAGGCCAGATGGGTAACCCGGAATTATTCTTGTGTTGGGAGATATGGCCATGCCAATTTGGAAAATTTCAATCATGGATAACTTCACTTATTTCAAATGGAACATGCTACTTTTTTTATGCCATGGGACGTGAAATTTAATTATCTTTCAGATGATATAAGGTTGTCTATATCTATCTTTGGTAGTTTTCTTTTTATTCCAAAATATCTGATAACGAAAAAAAAAAAAATATTTATTATAGACAAAATAATTGAAAAAAAAAAATCCAAACGCAAAACAAAATTGTAATAAATGGAAAAAATGATATTCGAAAATGTCTTTTAATTTCCCTTAAAATCCATTTATTAGAACTCCTCAAAGAAGTTCCGCTTGCTCAAATTCGGGCTATGATTTGTCAACAAGATGGCGCACCTCCTAACCTGAACATAACCCTAATTTATTTTTCGAGAAGTTCAAATAAATGAGTTTAAGGGAAATTAAAAGACATTTTCGAATATTTTTCTCCATTTATTGCAATTTTGTTTTGCGTTTGGATTTTTTTTTCAATTATTTTGTCTATAATAAATATCTTTTTTTTTTCGTTATCAGATATTTTGGAATAAAGAAAACTTCGACAGATATAGACAACCTTTATATCAGCTGAAAGTTAATTGAATTTCACGCCTCATGGCATAAAAAAAAAAGTAGTATGTTCCATTTGAAAAAAGATGAAGTTATCCATGATTGAAAATTTCCAAATTGGCATGGCCATATCTCCCATTCTCAAGAATAATTCCGTGTTACCCATCTGGCCTACATTAGTACATTTCATGGTTAGTAACCTCACAAAAGAACAGTCCCCCATAAGTTTATGGTTCGCGAGATATTCAATTTTTATTCAGACAGCGTTTTTTCACTAAAGCCCGATTTGCGGTAAACGGTTTGTTATTAGGAATACATTGCATGACATAAACGTCATACTAAAATTGACCGTACAATCTAAATATGCAATAATATACAGGGCGTTCCAACTAAAAAACATAACTATGATATGGACCCCCTGTATGAGAGTGCAATTAGAACAAAAAATATTTTTAATTTGTAGCCCCTAAAGGCCCCACAAATTAGGTGCGATCAACAAATTTTAAAAATGTCCGTTCAATAAGCCCACAATCTTCCGTCCGCCCACTAATGGCCCACCCATTATAAGAGAGAGAAAAGTATTGGATTCATGTCAAAAATTCGATGTCGAGATTTTGATGGATCTTCACGTTTTGAGAGTCCCCTGAATCCAAAAAAGTGGTTTTCGCGACATGGTCTGTCTGTGTGTGTGTGTGTCGGTGTGTCTGTGGGTGGGGGGGGGTGTGTCTGTGTACAAAATATCTCAAGAATGAAGAAGAGCTAGGAGGTTGAAATTTTATATTTAAGTTAGGCACCCCCCGAGACGTGACACGAAGCTTTTGAACAAAATCGGCCAAAAAGTACTAGTACTTTACTGATGCACTTTTTCAGTTTTTTTCGATTTTCTCTAAATTTGCTCCAACGATTTTTTTTTTAATTCAAAAATCAATTATTTTTTAGATTCTCAATAAAATGTATATTCTCATTTTGTCATTGAAATCTTCTGAAGACCACTTTACTCTTGAACTCCATAGAAAAGATAGGAGAAATGGTTGCCATGGTAACAAAATATAAATATTTTCCCATACTTATAAATTTTACATCTTGAAAATCGAATGTACCCTACTGTCGGAAACTAAATACATGTCGACACAAAAAATCTGGTGTGACAAGCACAGTACACAACTTTCGATTACCGAAGGTAAGAGAAAGTTGTGTGCTGTGC